>DWQK01003034.1:0-12128 GCA_018231225.1 Noctuana stator | reverse complement strand
TGTGCCAAATTTCAAGGAAATCGGTTCAGTAGTTTTTGCGTGAAAAAGTAACAAACAAACAAACAAACAAACTAACATACAAACTTTCGCATTTATAATATTAGTAGGATAAAACAAGATTGTTTTCTTTTGGTTTTATGCTGCGCAGTTGCTTAAAGTCTGGCTCAAGCATTAGGTACACATTTTCGATTTTCGTGTCCTTTCTTTCGTCACGGTCCAATAATGAGGAGCCTCTATTTTACTTAAGCGTTTCTTTGTCCTTGGCTTGCCACAAACGAAATTTGTTTCCCTCCCTCGCCGGACGTACCATAACGTGATCCTATTTCCTGTCCTATTTATTTTCTTTTTATTGGTATATATGTTTCCTTTTATATTTTTGAAGAGCTTTCCCTAGCAAGTAAGTTGTTATAAAAGGAAAGTTAAAGCGCTCAATACAGACTACGAGAATTTCATTCCTTTTTGTAACAGTTTTTAAGCGAAGGATATAAATATGAAATGAATGTTGAATTCGGGGTAACTAATGTAGGCGGTCCTACATTAACGGCCTGCATGCATAATCAAAAAGATAATATCACTTTACAATCAAGCCCAATTAATAGTAAAAGAAATGTAAGGCAGTGTGTGTTTGTAACCACATAATGGATACATTTTTACGACAAGGGCGACCTCAGGTTTAATTTCACTATCCTACTGCTGGACAAGTCATTGGGTTTGTAGACCATACATCCCTTTCGAGAGCGTAATGTCGAGTTAATAATACAATATCGAAAAAGAGTAATAATGAATTTAAAATACGTTCCTAAATAATATTAAAAAATTGGAAGAGGCAAATTCAATCATACTTTTTTTTATTTAAGTATGCAAACGGCTTAACTTTCGTGTAGTTATTGCGAAAGCCCGATATAATATATGTACCTATACAGATATTACATACGTATGTATATTATATACGCACACTTACGAACGTTTAAAGATAAAATAGATTTTCTTAGATCATAAGGAACTATGATCGGAATTTTGTTTTCGTGGACCTCAGTAGCGCGAACCCTTGTTTTTCTTTTTAATAATATTGAGTGCTAAACGGATTGTAATCTACCTGATGGTCGGCCATTGCAATCTTACTAAAACCAACCTTTTGACTTTGAAAACCGTTATTCTCGGAGTTGTATAGGCGTAATTCTTGTAACTTTACCCACTATTAACTTTTATACTTTCTTTTAGTCTATTCTATCTACCGCTGGTTTATAAACCTTAATTAATTTCTTAAATTACACTAAATATAAGTTAATGCCGCTATTTGCTCAGGTAACCCACCAACAAACCACATCACATATGCTTAATTAATTTATAGGCCAAGAGTCAATGTTTCTCAACTCTAAAGACAATCTTTAGACTTACATCTTTATAATTAAAACAACACATGCACAATGACAGACAATTGTAATATTTAAATTATTAATCAAATAATCGCATTGTTTCATTGACATAGTAAACCAAAAAACAGCCCAACAGTTAATTCCTATTACAATATATAAAGTTTGAGCATCGTTTGCAATTTTGTATAGTCTAGTGGAGCATATTGCTAATAGTGATTTAAAGCAGTGTCGCAACAGTATAGCACATAATCCTGTATAAACTGTGTGCTTAGTATACACTGTCAGTTGGACTGCTCCGATAAGCGAATGATTAACTATGTTTGCGTTTGTTTATGTATGTGTGCATGTATGTATTTCGATAAATTGGTATTGGTCGTAAGTTGTAGGTATAATATTTATTTATTAATCAGAACCATAAATATTATTACGAGTAAATATAAAGCGGAATTTTATACTATCACGTTTTGTACTTTTTTATTCAAATGCAAAACTAACCAAGCAAATGACATAGAAATTTTTAACAGCTATTTATAATGATTCATAGAAAGTTTTGGTGTGAGTTTTGTAAAAATAAAACAATTAAGTCAACGAATTACTAACCGCTCCTCTCTTAAGGCAATATTGTAACAAATGTTAGATCAAATCTTGCTGACATTACGACGAAATTTTATCGCCTAACTTTCAAACTACGTAGAAGAAATTGTAAAAGGGCGACTTCACAGACTTATAAGATAGCTTCCTCAGTGACTGAAGACATTCGGTGGCTGGAAAGTTTTCTCTGCACAAATAATATAATGACTGCTAGAAAGCATTTATTGTTCTACTTTAATGACACAAATTAAATTAAAAATGTAAAAACCTCCAGCAAAAAGATAAAAAGTATAAAATAACAGTAAGAAGAACCAGAAGTAATAGTTTTATCCAAACCTCGATGCACCGAGCTATCGTTTGTTATTTTCACTTATCATACTTTAGGTATATCATCATAATATATGTTACACGCAAACGACGGAACAAGCCTTTACCCTGGGCTTTATATTAATATTTATTTCTTCTTCTTGTAAAAATACTATCAACATATTGTTTAAAAGTTATTTTTTAAGAAAGTTATTTCAGAGTATATGATTTAATTTATATAAAATAAGGCATATGATTTAATTTATATAAAATAAAAGGCTTATCATTATGATTATCGTAAACGTCACTACAGTATTTTCACATAAATGGGCTAAAAAAAACTGATGTCGGTTCTTTTCTGTGGTAAAAAGCAATTACCTACTGTGTTTCGCACAAAAAAGTGTTGTTTTGAATTTCTTTACATTTCTAGATATGAAATAGCTTCTTTCGAAAGCCATAAAAAAGTTTTATCATAATGCAAAGACAGCAGTAAAAGCCAAAAGAGTTTCGCTTTGTTTGAAACAAAAGTCAAACAATAAACAGGTGCCATTAAAATATCTGAAAAGATTTATACATAAAAAAAGGACTTTTGCGAAATAAGTACGTAACTTCAAAACTTAGTAACATTTCAAAGCAATAAGTATAAAGTATCAAACGATATTACTGAAGCATATTTTGGTTTAGATTTCAACAAAGCTTTGGATATTTTTAATATTTTTACAGTGGCTCCAAGAACCTAACTCTATTATAATTATTCGCCACTAATTTCATTCATGTTTTACAGAAAAGTAACAACAATAGATTTGATTAGGTTGAAAAGAATTTCTCTTTGAACGATCTCATGAAAACAAGTGACAATCAGTCATGATTACAGCTTAACTTTTGAAGTGCTTGGATTTTTTTAAATATAATTTATGCCTAGCAAACAGGCATGCGGGCCACCTGACGGTACTCGTAAGTGGTCACCGCCGCCTATGGACATGGGCAACACCAGGGGAGTCACCAATGTGTTGCCGGCTTTGTAGGAGAGCTCTTACGGCGCCTTTTTTAAAGAAACCCATTATTGAAATGGGTTAGATACGATGATTATGCTATAAAGAGCTTTCATACCCGTCTGTAGTACGAGTAGATAGACGAATTTTAACAGCGCAAATATATTCCAATATGAGCACAATTTTCGCACTACGACCCGTCTAGAAAACCTCATAAACACCCACCGACAATGAGGCGACATGGAGGAAATGAAATCACCTCTAATGCATCTAGAGACTCACTGTAAACTCGTTTCCCGAGCAATAAATTCAGATTACGAGCGGTCGTCTTGCACTCACTGCAAATTCTCATTTAGATTTCGAATGTCACTTACTTTTTTTCTTCTACGTCGAATAGGTTCGCAGTTCTTTTCTAATTACTGTTCAGTTAATTACCGGTGACAAACAGTTTTTCATTGCTGTGAACTAATTGAAAGTTCTGATTGAGACAACTTAGTATTAAAGCAACTTAGTAGCGATAAGTTTACAATGGCGCCATACGAGTATAACCAACGCTCTTAATATGAAATTGCGTATTCAAGTATTTGTAACTGTTATGCTAAGACACTATACTCAAGTCTATTTCACGGTTTTGATTTTTTTATTATTATTATTATTTCGACTCTAGGTATAATTAATTCATAATATTATTCAACTACTATTCCTAGCATTCATTAAAAAGAGAGATTTATCGTAATAATTTCAGATTCTGAATTGCACTTGACAAAATGGTCTCAAGAGGCGCTTCGAATAAATGAGCTCAGTCATGAAAAAAATTGCAAACTAAATGACGTCTCGCCATTAATACGGGACATCATCTGCACTATTCTAGTACAGTCAGGAGGTCATTAAAAGTTTCCCGGACAAGAGAACCACTATTATTCTCTCCCATCGTGAACTGGTTTCCTTACAAACGTCATTATTAACATATTTCATCTTAACAAAGGCCCAGATAAAGGATAAATCCGATTCAGGGCATAAGCTCTTACACAATTACAGATATTTGAAATTCGTCATTACCTTCTAAGGAATAAGGTGTTTTATTCTGTGACGCTTCTGTCTGGTAAGTTATAAGCTCTAGTTTTGGATTTGTTTTTCTAAAGTTGAATTGGCGACAAAAGGGGTTTATTTATCCAGATTATATTAATGCCCATTAAACTTTGCGGCATGAAACTTTCTGAAGTTTCATAATAATGCTCACGTCGTAAACTTTACATGAATTGCTCTCATATTCAATCCCAGTCCTTACAAAGATGTTGATATCCCTCAGAATATAATATATGGGCGTTGATAGAAAAATCTCTACGAAAATACTGTATCTATTATTGCTATTCTTGCTTGCTACTCATACGGTCAGTTTTGATATAGAATTCTTTTTGAGGATAAGACTATGATAGTAACGTTTTCAAAACAGTAGAAAAAAGTAATTGGTGAAATAATCATTTTCGATGCCAATGCGTACATTTTATGTGGGAAAATCACCCTAACTCACTTTAACGACTTTCACCTGCGTTCCGCTACACGCACTCAACAAAAAACAAATATACTCGTATATAGGTAGGATGAGCATATATCATCGTGTTACGTCAAAGGAACTACTGCGGAAGATTCTAATAATACGTAAAGTCTTAACTGCAATGCAAACATACCTGCCGTTCTGGGGGTGTGGTGACGCCGCTCGTTCTCCTTGCACCAGGAATAAGGACCCTCGGTCAGCATCCAGCAGTATGGAAACATTTTGCAGAATTTTGTGGCAAAGAACTCGTACTTCTAACTCGTTGCAAATATCTTTAACCTGTAACAAGAAATGAGGGACCGTAAGAATTAATTTTGACGATTAATTTCGACGACCCGTGCGGTGTAGTGGTTACGCCAGTCCACCATTCGAATGGTACCGGATTCGATCCTCAGGCGGGGCAGAGAATTAAATGATGAATTTATATTTCTGGGGGGCAGTGAGCGTAAAGCGTTATTATTATTATTATAACTATCCTGAATCCTGGTTATGGTCATTGCTAATTAGTGGATGAGAGATAAAATCAAGAATATTTCAAAGGTACATAAACTCTTATCAATTCGATATAGCGAGCAAAGTACCTAAGCAGGGGTAATAGAGCCATATTTATGTTTAGTACGGCAATATTATTAGTATGTGAATTATAATATGGAAAATGTTTACCAACTCTACCTGGTAAGACGTGCTAAACCACATCTGTGCAATCAAATTATTGTTCAAGACAAAAAATATACTCCAAAATCAATTATAAGACCAAACATAAGAATGGCGCAGTTGGATGCAAAATTTTAGTGGAAATCCTTATTTGTTATTATTAGTAATGTGGTGAAAATTATGAAAATTATGAACATCCCACAAGAGGAAGTGGCAATTATTATTACTCATATAAGTAGATATATGTCAAACATACAAAGGAATTACGCGGAGTAGAAAACGGTAAGTACATATTTATTTTTACGTTAAAGCAAATAGCGAACTAGGGAAAGTAATGAAAGGAAATAGAAACATGATATACTAAGTATAAATAACGGCGATAAACATTATCGTTAGGATAAAGATGACGATGTAAACGAAGATGAATATGCATTTTTTTAGGTACAAGATCTAGGCATAATCCATAAGCATTTTATAGGTCTGTAGCTACGTATTATGGGAACATTTCTAAACAAAGCCTTTTATTTACACGTGCCTACACTGCCTACGCAGTAGCTTATAAAAACTGTGGATGGTTTTTCTCAATGCAATCTCTACTGACAGCGTCCTACAGGCTAACGGTTCAAAGGATCTTCGGCTAGATATTAATATAAATAATATCGACCTTTATAAGAATGGTTACACGTGTCTGACGACGCTTACCAGCACTTCGATTGTGTAAATCTGAACTTATCTAAAGTTACCTAAAGATTTTTTTAGGTAAATACTCGCCGAACTCTTTGGTATTTTTAATTTTTTGTTCTTAAACATTATTTTGAACAACCTCATGGACTACTGAATGAATTTTCTTAAATCTTCTCTATACCTACTGTTCCACGCCACTATTGAAATTTAAATTCCCAAGAACATACAACACTTACAGCAGGCTCCTTTCACAAAGCTGTGAACGTTATTTACAGTTAGTGTTACCGTGTTTGCCTTCTAAGACTATACCTACTAGAAAATTAGATGCTGAAATTATTCCTCACTCAGTTATAGCTTACGTAACATTAAACGGCCTTCGTCACTTTTCTGTTTATTACTTCAAAATCTAGCAGTTTCAAGGGTCCATATGCTTAAGCCGCCGCATACCTATAATTCAATGCCGATCCTAGCTAGATTATATATTTATAAACACGTTCAAAGTTCATTATGAGACTATCTTAGTAACCATTAACAGAACAGAATTATACATTGGTAATCTCTCATAAGCCTTGGTACTGAATGTACTTGATGACATGTGGCTGTGACTGTGAAGCTTATTTATTGGATTGCAATAACTACATACAATTAAGTAGCCAGGTCGCTTTTTACCTACATTTGATGATATAAAAAGATATGCAGTAGAGGAGACGATTCACGACAAGATGCTACTCGTAGGAGCGCATCGTATAAATTATATAATGACGGACGTCACGCGTACGCCCACTTGACGAAGAGCCCCCAACGAAGTTTCCGGTCTCATTACCCAACTAATTTCCGTTTCAATATTACTCACAGAGCTTGGGGCAATCGAGATAGCAACATTATCATGATAAAGCATAAGCGTTAGTAAAGGTCTGAGAGATCGCATTTACCAACAAACCGAAGCACCTCCGACGAATTTTTATAGAATTATCAACTATCCTACTTGGAATTGAAGGCTTGCTATCAGAGCTTTCTTAAGATAGAATAATGAGGTTTCTCGTTTTATTTGTTTTAGAGAGACGGAGACTCTACTTGAGACGCCCATCTTCTATCCTACTGCGTGCCGTATGCAACACGCCATTCGTCGAGTGTGGCTGCGGTGTTATGGGGTGTCCAACTCAATTATAAGTGACGTCAACCGTCGTCATCGATTTGTTGCCCACTGCTCGCAAAGTTTGAGCTTTAAGACTACGTAGGAAGTAACACTGCACATAGCTCGAATATCGTAAGTTTTTCTCTATGATAAGAATGTTTAAAGTTTGATTTTCGATACCATAACTTAGATCTCGTATGTGTGCAGTTTTTTCCTTTTATGTGGTTTAACTTCACTATGGTAACTAACAATTTATTACGTAGGTATACGTACCAATAAAAAAAATATTAGTCGGCTTCTTAACATTTTCTCTACGTCCAAGAATCCTAACTATGCATCCGGTAACCCGAAACTAAGCTATAGCTAACATTAAGCGTTCGCCAACCGTACCGGCCGGGAACAGCCTAACGAAATTTCCTCTCTCGTTGGCCAACTAATATCCGTTTTAATCACAGAGCTTGTAGGATTAGCTGTTAAGAGGTAATAATATTTAGGTTACAGTACAGATTTTCGTTACTCGCAACAACATAAAAACTAAAGGTCGCCTATTGGTCGAAATTGGACCGATGTACATAAATTCAGTAACCTACGGGACCGGGAGCGACTGCATGTAAAACGTTATAGTGTAGTAATAAAGATTGATTACTATCAAACACCTAATTTTACCAAAATAGCTAACACTACATTATTACTAGTATAAAAATATTCTTATGCTTTTTATTAGTATTGGTTTGTATATTAAATTATTATCATAAGGTTTAAAATTACTTATTATCATAATAACAACTTGAACCAAATAGACTTTCATTGCGTTCAAAACATTCCAATTGCACTAACTAACCAAACGTTGAATATCCAATAATTTACACGTGTGTTTGTTTATATAATAATTTAAAGCAATACTATCCAAATACTTACCATATTGATCAATAACGAAGTTGAAACCGTGAAAATTACTTGAACACACACATATATAGAAAAAATATCCGGTCATATGCTTCTCAACAGTTCAAATAACTATTAAATATTATTTACAATCGCTTTACGTAAAGCAAACAAAAACATTTGAATCTGTATACGTTAGAAATATTCAAGCAAATATGTACCTATAGCTCACGTGAAAATAGAGGTGTGGACATAAACGGAAACACAATTAATGTACATTAGTTTATTGTAGATACATAAAAAATATAATGTTTAATTTTAATTACGTACTTGAAAGAATGAAGAAACGAGATTCTTTTTGTAGGCGGTAAAAACAACATAACTTTACTGCATTTTCAAAACTACAGATAAATTTATAAATTATAACAAAAGACTATTGTAATGAAATAAATTTGGAATTTCCCATGGTAACTACCAACCGCTGCAATATCTCAAGATCCACCGCGACACTGCCTAACATTTGTTTAATCTGCGATAGCAATTTATCCACGTCTCAGTTGATACGCGAAATGATTAATTATCGACGATCTGGGTCGAACGTGACCGCCTCGATAATCTCGGTACTCCTAAGCAAATACAGGCCCTAAGATCATATTCTACTAAATAAATATGAGCCAAAATTGTCTGGTCGTTCAAACTGAACGAGATATTTTCATCCATGATTTTTTGTTACATTAAGCAATAAGGGAAAGCGACCTTAAAATGACATACGAGCTCAAATTGTCCTTAAGTTATAAAGATTTACAGAATTTCCGAAGATGGATTAATAATAACCTTCTTAATTATACCGCATTTAAAGTGAGAATCATTTTGTAAATTGTATCTACGATTTAAACTAACGGTTGTTTTTACTTTTCAGTAAACATCTAAAGTTTAGAAGTACAAACATTAAATAAGAAGTCAATAAGGACCAAAGTTGTTTGCAGATATTCTGGGCATCACAGAGATATTTTCGGACTACCTACTTTAAGTTATAAAGTAATTAGGGTGAGCGATCGAAAGTGACGCCCTACAGGCGACTCTGTCCTTAATATCAAAATCATAAAGATTGAATATATTTTTGAAACTGTCTGAAAACGTCGTCAAATCGCCATTACTCGTATATAAATCTTATTCAAACTATTTTTAAATATATTAGAACTTACAAATGGAACGAATGAATACTGACAAATAGCTGTAGGTATCTATTAGGTGTTTAATAAGATCATAAAGCCAAAGTTATTAATGTTGGTGTTAGTTCCTTCACTATGAGATCTACGCTTGATACTAAATTTAGAAATAGTTTGATTAACGACTATCGACATGACGTCAATCTCCATTCGTTCTATAAACTGTGAACTATTTCTGATATGAATTGGATGTACTTTCATGTTAGATACTGCAACGATTTATTCATTCAAAATCATAACAGGTCACACTGAGAGGTTTTAGGACTGATGAGTAAATAAATCCCAATTAGAAAAGTATATTTAAATTGCGAGTAACGGTCTCACGGAGGTTGTAGATGCAAATTGAATTTATATTTCATAAAGGTTTTAAAATCCACAGCAATGCAAAAACTGGGTGTCGTTATTAGGTATACCTACTGATTACTTACATTAATTCTATGCTTTGCATCAATAATGCTATGTAATACCTTTTTTATTTTGACGCATTCTAAAGCACGGTAATACTCGTATACAGAGCGCACGATAAATTAAAATGTTCGACCTGCTATGAATATTATAAAATAATAGAAAAACATAGCTTACGCAGAGTGATAAAACGTTAAGTGATTTCCTGCTTAAGATTCCCTTGCCGTGTCGTCGTGTCAGGAAGCGAGTATGGACCCAACGAAACGACAAAGTGAATTTCGGCTAGAGAGCCGTTCGGTGGGGATTAGCGACAGACTCGGAATACCCGAGCAAATGACAACCGTGTGACCCGTAATGTGATCTGTACACCCGAACAAATTCAATTAAAAGACACGTACGCGGCCCTAATTAAAAGTCACATACACGAATGACTCTAGTAAGAAAAAGTACATGAAAATACTAAAAGAAGCTATATTTACTTGCCGCTTTTATTTCAGCTGATTCGTTTATTGCAGACTTCAAAAAAAGGGGGTTCATAATTCGATACATACGTATGAATGTTATATTAACTTAACAAGAGTCATGTACAGAAGGCTTACATCGGAATTTTTCATAACTATAATGCCATAGATATATGATGCAGATAGAATAGTAATCGATACGTGTACATTACAATACAAACGAATTTTGTTTCTATATAAAATTATACATTCATGGCGCACGCAACTCGATTTTATTGTCGTACAAATTTTAACGGCAAATTGGCTGTTACCTTTATGTTTTTCACATTAACACGTTGCGAAGTAGAATTACAAATCAGTAAATTTTACTATCAAAATAAAAATTTACGCAAAATAGGTTCCTGTATAGTTTTATTAATCGTAAATTATCAAAATAAATTTTTCTCCATTTTTCCCCTATTTTGCCCAACAAAATACAAGCAAATTGTATAATGAACTAAAACTTCATAGAGAATTCACGGTGTTAGAAAAAATGCTACGCCATTATGCGTGATTTCATATCGTAAAACTTAGCTATACATACTCGTAGGTAGGTAAGATATCTACATATAAAATTGTTTATTGAACACATCAAAAGAAGAAGATGCAAAATGTAATCGTTCAATTGTTTACACGCGCACTAATTTAGGTCTCGCTGAACTGCCGGGAGGTCAACGACGATAACATAGCGCCACCTAGCGACAAGCCACGACCAAACAGACCAGCAGTTGTGTGCACCAAACTGAGTATTAATAATAAATTTATCTCTTTCTTTTCATCTACATAATACATACAAATTCCAGAAATTGCATGCGATAGGAAGTCTCATACGAGTATAATCTGTAAAGATAAAAGACCATGTACCTCAATAACAAAAGAAGAATTTCAATCTAAAGTCAAAAACAGTAAAGACATTTTACTGCATTACCAAATAACGGGCGATGTCCACTAAAATCCATTGTATCTTTTTCCACTTTAATCCATGAATGCAGCTACTTTTACTAATTTTTTTCTCCCCATCAACCATAACCACAAGATCGCCAAAAGCCAATGTACCGATTGATTTATTTTACTTTCATCGACTGTATGTAAATACCTTACAATGAATAAGAATTACTTTATTTTACTTATTTTAAACACCGCTCCGTGTCTACAGTCGAAAGGCCGGTTGAAACTCGTACCTAAATGGTCTCTACTGCACGGCTTATCTCTGTGTTTCGACTTCCTGCTGTTTGTTTAGCGGTGGGAGATAAAAGGGTTTTGTGTGAAAATTGTACACACTTTTTATTTTTCGATTTGTTAGTAAATGCTATGCAAACAATGGGAACATTTTAGAATTAAAATTTGGATTTGGACAGCGCGAGAAATCTTTATGAGAGTTTGTGTGATGTGATGTATGTTGGATCCGCATCATTTTATAGTTTGTTATGAGTTTAATTTCACTATTATATTCGAAGGCTTCAGGTGCGATCTTGTAGACAATATGGTAAATTTATCTTTTCTTACTTAGCACATGTTCAGAGAATTTTGATCTTAATTGCTTCAATTTATTCCAGTCGCATCCCGCACTCGGAAGGAAATAAAACTTGGAACCTATTAGCTTTAACAACACAAAGATAAATAAGCTTTCAGTAACCGTGTGTAGACTTTTCGCACAGGAATTCAGTTGGTACACAGAATCAGAAAAGTTTGCAATTCTCTGCAATGAATATATATATATAATAATTCTATAATACGAGTATATATAATACTAGTTGACCTGGCGAACTTCGTACCGCCTAAGAACCAATAAATGTTGTGTTAACTTATTAGCTTC
>DWQK01003033.1:0-12128 GCA_018231225.1 Noctuana stator | reverse complement strand
ACAAAAAGAATTTTTCAAATCCGGCTTGTAGTTCCAGAGATTAGCGCGTTCAAACGAACAAACGAACTCTTCAGCTTTATATATTAGTATAGATATATGTAATGTACTTTAGGCAAAGAGAACATAAATAAGGTGGAGTTTACTTAATTCACCTTTTAAAACAAAGTAGAGTAGAGTTTGGCTTGATGGATATTGTGTACTTGTAACAAATAATATATTTAAATTGGAGATTACTATAACTATTCTTGTCATCTTGTTAAAATATTCAATTTTCAGGTCCAGGAAATAAGCCTTTATTTATTTTAACTGGGGAAGGCCAGAAAGCGAAATTAATGGGTTATGTGAAAGTTGCATTACACCATTTTGGGTCACAGCTTTCAAAGTCTCCCTTGCCAGTAGATCCTCTTCATTATTTGAAATCTTTGGACACTGGTGTATTGAAATTTCCTGGTAAGGTTGGTACATTTTCTTGATTTGGGACTGGTTTTACAATTTCAATTTCTATTTAATATAAACACTATAGCATAGCAGTAAAGTAAAGTAGCATTGTGTACATTATAGCCAATAGGTTGCGCACTGGAGTTGATGGTTTTGATAGCAAGTAACAAAACTATGGCTTTCGTTCTAACAGCACATAACTTTGTTGTTACAATACAACAAGTAATCAGAGATAATATTGAAATTATTTTCTTATATCATTACTAGATTGCAGTGAATCCATTTTATCGAGGCCGAGAGCAGGAGCCCTATCTTGCTATATCTGATACAGGAAATCATCGTGTGGTTATCACAGATAATACTGGGGTCATTTTGCGCGGAATTGGCGGCCCAGAACCTGGTTTCAAAGATGGAAGTAAGTATGCAAAGGATTATAAATATTTATACTCTCGATTATAAATATTTGCAGTTATTAAAACACAAAAATATCTACAACTTCATTTATTATTTATTTTGTTTTTTAAGTTAAGCAGAAAGTTTACAAAAGTGGGCTGCTTATCACAGTAACTTATAGTTTTCGTGCAGTTATCACCAATATGATTGTCTTATTTTAAGTCTACTAACATTCTCCCTTTCTGGCGGAGATAATAATACCCTATAATCGCAATTCGTCTGCCGCCTACAAATTTCTTTATGATTAAAAAATGTTTTTTTTTCCAGAATTTAGCGAGGTTCGTTTTAATTCGCCTCAAGGTCTGTGCTGGTTGAAGAACACTCTGATCGCAGTGTGCGACACCAATAACCACTCTGTGCGCACGATACACCTGGACGATGGCATTGTGGAAGCCATCGGAGGCACCGGCGCGCAATCTGTGTTTGGTGACCGCGGTACGATGTTTGCGTTATTATGGTATTGATATTCAAACGGCACTTTATGCTGCTATATAGTATATGCTGTACTGGTCTGCTTGAAAATCAGTATATCCGCTAATAAATTTAGATAGGACGAAATAGATTGGATGGACTTGGTTGTGCATGAGCTGCAGTGAAGTGACCATTTAATATCTAGTGGCTTGCAAGTTCCTTGATCCTTTTTTTAAGGTTGGTGGCACGCCGTTTCACATGTTTACAATTTTATTCACATGTGGTGTCATTTGTAATTACTTATTATGCTTTAATAAAGAACACGATGATTATGCTATTGTGCACTTATGCCGCCGTGTAATGGCTTCTAGTCACCATTCACACGATTCTGGTTTAGATTACCACTACGGTAGAAATAGTTAAGCTTTTACAAACGGGAAGCATCAGCTTTCAAATAAAAAAAGAATCATCCAAATTGGTTCACCCAGTCGGAAGTTATGAGGTGACAAACATGAAAAAAAATGCGGACGAATTGAGAATGTACTCATTTTTTCGAAGTCAGTTGATAAACGATTTCTTTAATTCTCATAAGGAGTCTTTAATATATGTTTGTCTTTAATACAGGTGGTAGGTGCCTCGACCACCAATCACTGTCATCGCCGTGGGACATCCTGCTTTACAACACGCCCGACCTCGACATGACGATCCGGAGTGCGTTCGTCCCGCCGCCGCCCCCGCCGTCCCCCAGCCGCGCCCCCGGCACCTCCGCCGCCTCCGCCTCACCCTCCTCCGACTCACCCTCGCCCCCCTCCGCCTCACCCTCACTCCCCTCCGACCAACGCAAGGACGACGCTAAAAAAGACAAGAAAATTAACAAAGGTTTGAATTATTTTTTTATTACCTATCTACCTATTTATAAATATTATGACAAGCGAAAGCAATACGAATACAAATGATTTTTCTTGTATTTTCATTTCGATTTCTGTAACATATTATATATTATGCTTGTTATATTTACTCATAAGTATGTAACGTTGGATGATATAGCATACAATGGTATAGGATTAAGTTTTTTGAGAAATTGGTGAATAAACATTGAAAGTGAACATTATTAGTGGACATAATTATATTATCTAACTAGTTGATCTGGCGAACTTCGTACCGCCTAAGAACCAGTAAATGTTGTGTTAACTTATTAGCTTCACGGTTCGATTGATGTCTTGATGTAAGGCTCGTCGTATACTTTAACCTCAGCATTGTAACACAGCGCCATCTATTAAACACATGAATAAATAGTCGTGGCTATCGGATATGATTTGCAATAAAATAATATTGCGACTATAAATTGAGATGTAAGCTATCCTATCTTTCAAGTTGGGTCAATCTGCACACGGTGTGCAAAATTTGGTTAAATCGGTTAAGTAGTTTAGGAGTCCATCGGGGACAAACACTGTGACACGTAATTTATATATATTAAGATTGAAACGGGTTCTATGACGCTTCAAAGTATGAAGTAAATAATAAGTAACACTTCACGCTCCCACTTTTTTACACTTCCCTGTGTCGTGGGTGCCGTGGAAACATACACAAACACCCAGACCGGGAACAGAAATGTAAATTTCTGCCTTACTGATAATCGTACCCAGGACCCTTCGAATGGTGGATCGGCATGGCAACTATTACACCACAGGGGTCGTCAAAATACTTTTATGCTCAGAAATTGCTTTTGAATTTCGAGTAATTTCAATAGGGACAACGGCTTTTTGAATAATTTTGTTCATTTTCCGTTGTCCCATCGAATGGCGACACTGCTGCCAGTGGTGCCAACGGTTACACCTACTGGACGATTACTTGTAACTACTCGTATAACCTATTTGCTTGTCTCAATCTAACAGGTCGCGTACAAACTTATAATAAAGATGTGGGTAGTGGTCGCAAGCGGCTCGCAGCGTCGAGGTAGCCCGCTCCTGGTAAAAATAGCTTTTGTTCTATCTGTATAATGAACCGGCGCGAAATAGGAAATGTAATTAAGAACGGCCGTGGGGTAGGTCAGGGGAAATGCGGCGCTTCCGAGGGTTCATGTGGCCTACTTTTATAGTTAAAAATGAAGTCATCTTGCACTCTGTATTTTTCTTATATCGTAAACGTTTACGGACGCATCGTCAGACCGAACTTTTTACTATAAAAATATTTTAAAAGGTCTTTCAACTCAAAGCCGTATGAATAAACTTTTAATACTATTTTAGAAGTAAACTTATTGCCTATTACGAAGTCTTAGTGCCATTCTGCTTTTGTTAGTTAAGTCAGCCAGCAGTCACGTGACACCTAAACTGGCCAATAATACGTTATTGGTGACACGCGACACATAATCTATACTAATATATAAAGCTGAAGTTTGTTTGTTTGTTTGAACGCGCTAAGCTCTGGAACTACAGGTCGGATTTGAAAAATAATTTTTGTGTATGATAGCTATATTCATTAGGAAGGTTATAGGCTATCAGACATAACGTTACAACTCTTAACGCGGATGAAACCGTAGGCACAGCTAGTATTGAATAACGAGATGCACGAGATCTCTGAATGGGTTTGGTTACTTGAATATAAACACACGTAATAAATTAATTTTAAAACGACATTCATTAATTTTTTTCTACGACGTCATTGTAAACATCATCACAATACACCCACTAGCTGCTTTAAAATTCTTTTTCTAGCGACTAAGTTTGAAGAAATTGTCCAACTAGCTTTTGACTTACATCTGTCTTATAACTACATTTCGGAGACCCTATTCAGTATTCACAAAGCACCGTCAAAGGAAAGGTCGTAGGCAACATGCGAAAATAAAAGTATAAAATTTTATGTACATTCGTATTACACGCCTTGAACGTTACGTTGCGTATCTATCCGTTTTTATGGCTTTAATACATGCAATACCACAACTGAACGGCATAGTTGCGATGATCCTGAATGAAAACACTTATAGAACTAATTTTATAATAAATGATCTTGTCTTCATGAAGTATTTGTTGATGTAGCGCCTAACGTACGTATTTTGGCGCGGGGGTTTAATAGAATAGTAATAATTTATTTACAAAGCTATACAAACATAGTTATATTTAACTACAACAATGAAATTTAATAATCACTGCCTTGTTGTCGATGACTCCTCATATTTGGTTTTTATTATAAATTTGTGAATTTGAAATCAAGTGTAATGTTCTTCAAATTCATTGTATGCATTCTAAGTATGCCTAAAAGAAATTTGCTAATTTCCATACTTTATGTTAGATGGCGAACAAAATTTACACTCACTCCGCGCGTGACCCCAAATCTCTTGAAACTCTCAGAAAAACTTCTACCTTGAAACAGATCTACAACTTCTTACTCGACCCAAATTTCCCCGGCAATTCCCACAAATCCTTGTTAACAAAAAACACAAATCGCATTACAGTGACGTCACTCAATGTCGACGGGACTTACATCGCGGTGCTACGCCCCAGCTACGAGCCGTAGAACCGTAGAGCGTAGTGTCTACGGTCACGCCGAGAGTGTCGGGCGAACGCTACGAACTCTCTACGATTGTTCTACGCGAACTTTTTGCGTGAACTTGTGACGTAGTTGTAAAACTATTCAGTCGTTACGTGAAAATAGTGCTATGATTTTAATTATCATGTGATTTGAGTGTTTCAAAAATTGATTGATGTAATGACATAATATGCAAGAAAACTTCGTATTAAAAATAGAGCATTACGCAAAACGATAATTGATTTCCGTGTTTCTATAGTCTAAAATGATTATATCTCGTTTGGCCTGTGTAATTATGAAAATGAATATTTTAATGATTACGGCGTAACAGTTGTAAAGTTTATTTATGAGTCACAATGTTTTATCGCTTTCAATAAAAGCGTAATACAATTTTACTGCATTCCGTCATAATCAATTTTATAGGTTATTTCCCAAACTTTGAAAAATGATGTAAAAGATGACAGTTTTGTGAAATTTTGAACAATCCATTTGCCAGTGACTGTTACTTGTATTCATAATAGTTACGACCATTATGGGCGAGGGTCTATCCCCTGGTGTATTCTTCGCTGCTGGTCCCAATGGAAAGGGGGTGCGATTATCTGCACGAGGTGTCCAGACCCTGCAGACCTTCCTTCGGGAGCATGGAGCCGACTGCGTCAGGCAGTTCATGCAGGTTGGCATTATTGTGTAATATATAAGTTATGTTATATAAGTTTATGATTAAACCTTTCAACATTTTAGTCATAGAACTCGTTCAACATCCGCGTGGCTTCCGATAATACACTATAATTTAATAATATGTACAAATTTGTTACATTTTCTGATAAATATAATAACATAGTCTTCATCAGCTATTTCAATTTTATAAATTAACTGAACTCCCTATTTGGTAATGAGTTGTAAAACATTGGTCAAAGGGTTCGGGAGAGGAAAATGTTTGATGATATTGATGAATTAGTGTTGCCTTACAAACAGATTGCAGACGTCACCTTGTCAGCGTGGCGCCGATTGCGCCAGACGGGTCACGCAAACTGGCGCCTACATATATGACATGCATGTCATGTTAACCTGGTACCAGTAGGTAAATGGCAACAATGGTAGTTCTTTAACGATTTATTTAAAAACAGTTTAACAGTCAAGGAAGTGTGCGCAAAGGGCGCTCACATTAGAGCCTGCCTCTTACAAAAAGTACTCAAATTGACATAAATGTTTATGAGTTTTCTATTATAGAGGCATTTTTATCTTTTGTCCGTGGACTATCGATACAATCGTGGCACCTTTTTGTATCGGTTAAACATACAACATAATGGTGTAAACGTCCGGTTCTTTAAGAATATGTAAGTAGTTCCTTGCATGGACTCTTTTAAGACTTTTATCTGTACGATAACCTTACATTTAATATATTAATATACTATATAGCCAATATATATAATATGAAAATGGGATGTTATAATTTTACTAAAATATCACTAAAAAAAGTATCTAGTAAAATTCTCATTTCAATATTACATGACATGAAGCTCGTGCATGTTCAATTTAAATCCAAATAGATATTTGTATTCATTTCTACTGAACTAAACGCTGTTTATGAAGCGTCATATTTTATGATTTCGCAGAAACGATAAAATATTTAATGTTACATTGAGTTTTTAGGTCATATAAATATTAATGCAGAAAACATAAATGTCTTATATAAATTAACGCCCTATAAACATTCAGAATGAACCAAGTATGTAAATAATTTGGAATCACTTGTACTTGAGAATAACTTCATATAATATTATAGTTAACAAAATTATGTATTTGTGACCGTTGCAAAATTTTTATTGACTCATAAATAAACTCTTTTGTCGTTGTCGAGAACAAAATTAAACACCTCTCTTCCTACTCTCTTAAATCCTACAGCTCTCAACGGTAGTAAGTTTAGCGTCATATTATGCTAAAGAGCTTATTGTTCTAAAAATGCACCATGTCAATGCATTGTTACATGGAGAGGAGAGAAACACAGAAATTAATCGAAGACAACGTTCGCACAATTACATATCTCAAGATGTTATGGCATTCTGCTGTAAAATTGATTTACCTGGCTCTTACAGGTGACAGGCGAGCAATGGAAGGCGTGCAAGTGACGTGTGTATACGAGTACGTCTCTCTAGAATATTTTTCCGTTTCACAAAGTTATTTGCCAAAAAGATTATAAGAGGGTGTGAGGATAGGAATGTAGAGAATATTTAGTGTATGAACACGTTATAGGAATCAAGATATTTCGCCGGTCGCCGATAAAATTTTATGAATGAAAATTACTTCCTTTTATCTATCTAAGTAGAAGCTTCGACTTTCTAGATAACTTGTTTCTTTTACATTCAAAGAATTTATTTAATTAAGCGCTCTGGCAGCCGGTCACATAATTACGCGTTACAACCTAATCAAGTACACCGATTCCCTCTTAACAGTAAAAAGAACACAACGACGGCTTAATACATCTAATCACCATTAAAGGAGGCGTTTCAGAGGCGGAACGAGGACGCGCTAGTGATCAAGATGGGGGCGAGTGCCTTTGTAGCGCTGTTTAAACGTGTCCGGGCCGCGGATGACAGTTTGTCCTGGTTAGCCGGCTGGTTAGATAACTCGTGTTAAGAACGGGTACAAAGCTAGTAAAAAATGGAATTTCACAAGCAAATAAAGAAGTTTAAGAGACCCGAGGACTTGTTTCAGCGTTGTTTGCTTTAAATTGTTCACGTGACTGTTATGTTAATCCCATACCATCAATCCGCATCTTGTCTAGAAATAGGTATTCAATGACCTTGCACACCTACTGACTGTAAACTGAAAGTCAAACAATATATTTGCTACAGCTCTGCTCTAAACTTCCAACAACAAATGAACTCACAAAGCAATGTAATCCTCTAACTGCAGTTTGTTCAGCGGATTGCATGCGACGCGTGTCGGCGCTTCCCACGTGAATCCTCCTTGACAAATATACAAAGTGTAGGAAATTGCTTCAGAAGCATGTTGGTTTATGATAGGAACGATTTATTTCGCGAGGAGATTGATTTATATGGTGAATCATATTTTATTCTTTTGTTAAGTTAGCCTTTGATATAATTTATTTAAGGCACATAAAAGATACTATAAATAAAATCTTGAAATTTATAAGGAGTGTGTACGGTACGGAGTCTTTACTTCTTAACTCTATCGTTACTTCATAAGGAACTTTTATTAGCTTCACTAGTAAACCAAAAAATACGTGGAAGTTAAATTGTACCCACTTCCCGGTGTTTGATTGAGCTGAAATTTTGCAGACATAATATGTAGGAAAGTCAGATGACAGACATGGAAGGTGGCCACGGGACCTCTTAAATGAAACGACGCAAACCCATCTAGCTTGGGCTTCATTGATTTGCCGTGTGACTAATAAACAATTTTTTAGTTGTTTTAAAATATTACATGGCTTTTGACACATATAGTGGAATTTTTTTGATGACCTTAACTATACAACATAATAGATATTGTAGCTACAGTCTTTTTGTAAAGAACTTTCAAATAATAACGTTGCAAAAGGTTGCAACGAAGATGCATCTCTGTCATACTCCAACATGCACTCGCAGCATGCTCGGCGCGCTCTATTCACGTCGACTTTGATGCATTACCTTTACTTATGATGTCCTTTTTGAAGACGTTTTCAGTTAATGTTGTTTTTAATTTATATTTTCTAGTTTTAAAAACATATGAGTTATTTATAGGTTTAATAGGAAAACTAGACGTTAGACGGACAAAACCAGTCTAGGTCGCTGCCCTTAAATTACATTTTAAAAAGATAAAAATACCTTTTAGTACAGCTTTGATTATTTGTAGAAACGGAAAACAAGAAAGTCACTAGTGGATCTTCAAAAAATCTCGTTTGTTGCGGTGAGCCCGCGACCCTGACCCGCACTAAGATGACAGAAAAATAACCATTCCTATTTTAACATGTCATGGTTAATCTGCTATTGTGTTATATACGAGTACATTTACTATACATGTATTGTGCAAGATAACAAGCAGAATTTCAAAGCTGCATTAAAGATTTCTGCAATAAAGATAAAGATCGAATACACATTTTCTATGATAAAGCCAAAGCAACATAAACACTTCAGCGAATCGCCTTCCACGGAGCAGTCGGAAGTGCAGGGCACTTACCCGTGGCAATTTCACGAACACACAAACGACCGCTCAATTTGATTTTGACTCAAATTGAAAAGGAAATGAAATGAATGGACAGTTTTCCTTTAAGCATTCTACTGTGGTCCCCAACTGTCCGTAAGGGGCCGACTTCGAAGTTACTTTTGAAGTAAAATTTCAAAGCTGTTTTTGATAAGTTGGATTTAGTAATTTCAAATTAAGGAATTTTGGCTCGGATTTTCCTTGAGGCCAAAAAGATCAATTGAGTTATTATTAAACCTACAGCAACAACTATACTTACAATTATTCATTAACAAATTTACTATTTGATTTTAATTTAAAGTTATACGTGCGTAAAAATAAGCATACCAAAAATGATGACTTTAAGGCTACGTATCTGCCTAGGTGCCCTGGCCTTGTCCGGCTCGATGGACCAAATTAAATGGATCCCTTGTGCTCGGGAACTACATGCCATTTGATTTATTTTGCGCGACCTTGCAGTGAAAAACCTAGACTAAGAGAAAAGTTGAATGCTTAGTATGCGTAACACGACTAGTCGTTTAATTATTAGGTGGCATATAGAAAAGGCGGCACGTCGCGTTGTAGTGATAAATTGTTTGCGTATCATTTTTACAAAACATAAGTACCTATATCGATGCCCTGATACGTAAGTTAGGAGTATATACCATTAGCGCAAACCTTAAAAATCACTTTTTCTGCCTCAATTACTTGGAATAAAATAATGGGTGAATCGTAAAGGGAAACTTGATTTCTAAACTGAATTAAGTATTTCCAGCAAAAAGGTCCGGCATGTTTGATTTATTTCGACCGGTAAACCTTCAGCGCAAAGAAGGGTAATTTCGTCTCAAGTTATGAAGCGAGAGGTAGTTTTATTTGTCAGGCTGTTCAAATGTGGACGATATGTGGTGCTGTGGAAAATGTATCTTTAAATTCTTTAGAGTAAATGTAAAGGAACAGTGTGAGATACAATATTGTTTTTGTATTCGTTGAGCGACCTCGTTTGCTTAACGATTATATGTAGGTACTTAATCATGAGGCATCCTGCTGATAAATTTCATAGCGATATGGCCCCAACTAATACCAGCCAACATTGGAGCCAACGTCTGCTATAAATGTTAATTCCTTTTTGTTGCTTTGTATCCCATAAAGAAGAAACTCATTGACCTGATTGTGATGCCGCTTTCATTGGTCTCCAGAGGCGGCGGGGAGAAGATTTTCTCGCATCAGTGTCTCATTCACGCGGTCTGAATTGCGAAAAATCTCTTTCGGGATATAATTGTGAGCGACTCAAGTTATTCTCAAAAGAAAAAAATATCTCAATCGATCAAGTCTGCCACACGTTATCGTGCTGACGTCCGTCCATCCAAGCAGCCTTATGGTCACCAGTGAATATTTTTATCCGCTTTTTCTTTTATAATTACATTTATCATATTAAAAGATTTAAAAGTCTTCAAATTTTAATACTAGGCCATAATAAAGTATAGCGTGCCATCTGAAAATTTTTGTTTTTGAGATAGTATGTGGATGTTTTGGTAGTCATGAAAACTAAGATAGAAATAGATGTCCGTATCTCTCTTAAGTTATGATAGTATCGGTGGTAGCTACCTCAGGGCGAACGGAGCGTATTGGTACGTACCGGAAGATACTAGTGTCCAAGATGTAGATGGTGCTCATCAATGTAAAATAAATTCTAAATTCCATTACGCACTATTTTTCTACCATTAGGTGCCACGAAGGTAATAGCACAATTTATCTCGGGTCGTCCGTTTCAACGGTGATTGATCGTGTAATCGAGACGAAGGCGGGTTTGTTTTCATATCGCTAAAGATTTGTTTTGGAGCGAGTTATCGCTAATGGCCTATAATCCGCCAGCGAGATAGATGCTCCAATGAAGGATATGATGAGAAAACGGCAGTTTTACGGGTATGCTATGATACGACCTTTAGCGGTAGGATACGGTTCAGTTTCCCAAGCCTGCTATTATACAACCAATATGAAAGAAACCATTATGACTAGTCAATAATCTTGTAATGTTATGTCTTGTGTGTGTTTAAAATAAAACTCATATAATGCGTAATATTGCCCACACATACTTATTAAGAGTTTGTTTTGGAGTGCACTTAAACTATTATTTAAAAGTTCTCTTACTTGGTTTCACTTCACATATATATACAAATCTAGATAAAGAAAACCATATCCTCTGTTGAAAAAACGACTTCATCAAATGGCATAACCATTTACCAGGATTCAGTCCAAAGCCAATCGATACACATTTCTGAAATGAAGCAACCAAAAACCTCCGTCGCCTTCTACCATAAACATGACTTCGGGAACGTCACCCGAACTATAAATCGCTCGGCCGCGTCGAGGACCTGAATCCATTACAATGAAGCCGGGAGCAATTTTTCTTGCGGGACATTCGCTGAATGCGATAGTTTGTCGCATTGTCTGCCTGTTGCCAGCGCCAGATTTCAAGCAAGAACTATTGTAGACGCGACTGCGACAAAATGGTTTCTGGCGTGAACATGCCATGGAAAAAATCATCCGTTCTGGAAATATTAATTGAGCCAGGTAGCTTTGTCGGATCTTCGTAAGGTAGATTGATTGAATTGCGCCCAATTTTTGTCATTTCTGAAGTAGTTGGAGCAGCCGTTGTGGCAGTTGAATTTCAACCTACCATTCTTATTGGGCTATCAGGATGTAGAGCCCATTTCCTCCAAGCAATATTACCACTTGCTGGAGCCAGCTTCCTAGATCGTAGAATTAAACTTTGAATATGCATTTCAACTCGGCAGCAGAAAACCTGCAAATGCATTTTTATTTATTTAAATTCATGACAAATTATACAGAGAGGTAAATCTTTATACTCTAAAATTGGCCGCTTTATTTTTAACTTTAACCCTCGGGAAGGCAGTGTTGGCAGACGTCCATGTAGATCTGTAGTCGGACACCTTTAACAAATCTGTGCTCTGAGGTGTGAAGGAGCATATATTTGCGTCTAATATAAGCCAAAATTCCTCCTACCCTCAATAGCATTGTTCAATCCAGGTTAATATTAAGCTTCCCCGAGCTTGGCTGGCTTCCAGTGAATCCAAGCGTAGAATTCACATGTCCTTGTA
>DWQK01003032.1:0-12129 GCA_018231225.1 Noctuana stator | reverse complement strand
TCCCTAGTGCCATAAAATTTACATACAAGAATTTTAAATTAAGGGAAGCACAAAAAGTTTATAGGAAAATGGATTTATAATAAATAAATCAATTTCGTTGTAATCTCATTTAAATTTCTTCGAAACTACGAACGGTACATTACCGTTAAGTGAACAAACGTGACATGTGAATGAAAGTGATTAGCCTATCAGAAACCAGGGATTAAAATTTAAATATACGATAATTAAATACGCCAATATAATTGTATCACTATGATCACAGCTTAATACCACTGTACAAGTTTGCAATCAGTGACGAGACAACGAAGCCTACGTCTGTTATAATTACATCTGTCTCACACGCATTAGTGCGACAAATCCGGACCGCTTTGAGACAACAAATTGTAGTCACTGAATGCATGACGGTTTAGTTAGAACGTGGCTTAGCAGGCAGGTCTGGAAACAACGGAGGCAATGTCTTGTTGTTGTTTCAATGGACGACATGAATGTTTTTAAAAATTTACAATAGTATTTTAATTCGGTGTTAATAATTTAATTTTGATCCTTGTCATTATTTGATTTTCGGTTAAGGAAATTTTTCTTTACATAATTATGTTACAAGGCTATTAATTTAAATACAGACTTTAATAGTAAATAAATAAAATTGCTCATGTATATCTGAAATGTCTTAAAGACTCCTCTTCAGTCTCGTCAGCCTTTAATACGTAAGACAAATATAAACTTTATCTACAATGTATCCAAGCTATCTTTTGAGAGAGAGGTGCTTTTAACGCAGACATGTTGACCTAAATATAAACCGTTTTTACTATTATTATTTCTTACACTTTTATTACCTACAATCTATATTTAGGACTTAATAAAAGTGCGAAGCTAGTGATAACAATGTTGGTAACAAAGTTACGGTAGGTCAGTGTCAACAGGTTCCTTTTATTATTATATTGTATGAAACCTGTAAATAAATACACAATACATTCTTTATGAAATGCTTAGTCACCGTTGACAGTCAGTTATTTGTAATGTATAAATAACCTTATTTTACGTTTCAAAACAAAGGGTCTTGTGACTCAATGCCAAGCACAGAATCGTCTTTTCCTCGGACTAATTTTAGGGCCATGTGCCGATTCGGCGCATAAAGGCAGCACGCGGCGAAAGCGCTCGCGATGTCGATACCCGACTGTGGTCGATGAAACTTTATCTAGTTTGCATTTAAACTGCGCAGTTCATCGTCCAGAATAAACAGACCTCTGTGACAGTGTTTATTTTCCCCTTTGATATCCGAGCAATATGGCGCAGGGGGAGGGGAAGGGCCTCGTGTGTCGATGGCATCGTGCGGGCCGACGAACGCGCGGAGACGAGTTGCTACGTCACCATTGCAAGCGGTTCGAAACCGGCCGCGGTGCCGGCCGACAACCTGTGGTAGCTATGCGTGGAATGCGACTAGCCGCCGGTAGATTGGCGTGGGAGGTGCAAGTAAGCCCGTTTTGCCGTTTGCGAATCGCATATATGCAGTTTTATGTGCAATTAAATACAACTAAATGTATGTATAATAACAGCCCTTAAGTTGCACTGAATGTCGAATTACGACTGTTTTAATTGGAAACCTTCGCCAGTGCGTACTGAATCTAATTTCCTGTTGAATAATGACGTAATCATCATAGGCATGTAACAAATCATAGTATCATAAAGTAAATACTGACGATAATCAAGTTCCGGTTAGTTTTGAATACAAAATTAGAACAAGTCTAATAACTTCGGCATTCGTGACACGATCTAGCAAGGATATTATTTTTATCAGTAAGATATATGTACGGTTACTAACGTAAACGTTGCTTATCATAACAGTATCACATTTGAATTTGTCCTTTACAGAACTAATGACATATTTTGAACGATAGGCCAAGCAAGATGGCAAGAAGAAAAGTCTAAAGTCACAATTCCCGTGAACTACGCAACACTTTGGCCGAGACTTCTAAGAATCCATTAAGGGGACGTACTTGACATATTGCTGGAAGCTATAACTTGATAACTTTATAGAACTACTACGACTTGCTTCACGATAAATCAACACTCAAAGTTACTTACAGGCATCTCTATTGTCCTCTCGTCTGATAGACATTCCTCAGTTCCACCAACTTAACACTTACTTTATTACACACAACACAAGAACAAAGAACTTATCACGAACACGATCAATCGGCCCCGACATAAAGGACACGAACTACACACGTATTAGTAAAACAAAGAAACACTCCAATCGCAGCATCACTATCAGGAAACATAGTTCGCCGGCAACACAAGTCCAGATCGCTCATCGTGTTTTTTCGGCGTGCGGGCTAGACATTGTTTGTATAACGTGAAGCGCAGTTTACGGCGTAAAGTGTGAGAGGCGGGCGCGAGCGATGGTAGAGCGCATCGGCGGCGCGTCCTTGCGCGTCATCCGCATGTTATTGTTGTGCAACAATGTTTATACACGTGGCGTTGTTGTGTTATGAGTGCGTAATTTCTCAATATCAGCGTCGATAAGGACGGTATGCCGGCGCGGGTAGTCCGTTGCGACTAACGCGCGAGCTCAACTCTCGTAAGTAATAATCGAGCGGAAGGCCACGTGATTCAGATGACAAGCACGTCGGTGTACTCTGCACTGACCGCTCGTCGCGGTGATTTTATCGATTGAGACTCGCTATCGAACTGATGGCGCGATTACGTATTTCTTTATTTCTTCTAATCGAATGATTACGTTATGCGAATTATACAAAGTCGATGATCTAATTACGAGCTAAAATTCTCAACATAATACATCACAGCTACATACTATTTATCAGTAATTTATATTTGTCGCTTTAATATTAACAATTTATATAAATAGGAATATTATTCCGTTTATCAATATATATCATTTATTTGCTATTAGTTTGTTTTTTTTTGCAATTTTTTTATAAGATACTGAAAATAAAAGAGATTTCACTGTGTGGTCTTATTAAAAAAAGTAAAAATAAAAACATTTTTATTCATCATAAGGTATTTGTATACACTCGATGAACGTCAAAAACACAGTACATTGGCTTTAGGCGCCCCTTTGGCTGCGGTAGGCCGGGAGAAAAAAAGTCGGCGGAAAAAAACTCTCGGCGTCTATTGCGTCTAATATTAGACAATCTAAAGACCAATCCGCCCGCATTCGCATTTGAACTATTTGAATTCCTTCTTTCAAACCGCTACGCAATTTCTTCGATTGTATGAAAAGCCTTTATGCAAACAAACTATGAAAAGCGCTGTCGACACAGACGGTCACTGTATTCCACCTGTGTGCGGTGTGAAGGCCAGTCTGAGCTTGAGGGAAATGAGGAAACGTTGCGAATTCGCGATCCTACCTACTGGAGGCCGGCACTAGGCTGACTCGGCGCACACTAAGCCACATTAAGACGCATCATATATTTTTTTACCGGGAGGCATTAATATTTTTGAGCATAAAATCTGTAAACTAAGTAGTAGCAGACTACTACTTAGTTTACAGTTTTGGTAATCTACTAATTCAAAGATTTCAATGGTTACGATGATGTTACTTACAACTGCCGTCGTGTAAATCATGTTAGTCGGTAATAAATAATATGTAATAACTTGGAATGATTAAAAATAATCGCCTCAAATTAGTTAACAGTTTTTCAGCAATCGCAAACTGTCACGATACTGTACTGTAAACTAGATTTGGTTTCGGTTTGGCCCATACATCTACTAGTAGCGCCCCTAGCGAAAACACGGAGAACTAAAAATGGACCATGTTCATTGCTCGTTTTCTTATTGAAATGCAACTTTGTGCTATACGAGGTTGGCAATGTATGGTGTGATAGTTAGCTCGATCAGGCTCAACCAATATTTCATAATATATCAATACCAACCAATATTTTTTACTACGGGCTCTTTAATAGATCACTTACACATCGATCGATTTATTAGTAGTCGTTGATGGTGAATTATTCAACACGTTTTCTTATGCACTTAGGCAAAAGAATAATGCATCTTGTTGACGTTCATGGCGCCGGGGTCATCGCATAAACACACGCGCGACCGGCGCCTCATTAGCATCACCTTGGCCCAACCGATAGATAGATGAAACTGTTTCAATGCACAATGTTATGTGAAATTGTGACCAATGACTCAGGCCGGGCAACCTGACATAACTGCGTGTTATTTTTAAACACGTAGTTAATACTAAAACAATTGTATATACATATATTATAATCAATAACGTTTCACACTCACACACAATTTTTTTTTATTTCCTAAGATAATAACAAATATATGCAATACATATACATATTATATAAGTATATTGATCATTGAGGAAAAACAATTCTGTTAAGTCTCTTGTAATAATTCAGACAGTAAAGTGTAGCGTTCAGACAGTACAAGTAACTATTTGGTAATACTTAAGGATAAATATTGAGAAACCAATCAATAATATTAGTATTCAAATAACTATATTTTAAAATTAACATAGCCCTACTTTATATCACGAGTTTTCCTTGACCAATTACCGATTAATCCAGCAACACTTATATTTGTATATTTTATTGCTAATTAAAAGTCTAATTAAATTCATTGAGATGAAGCAACAGATTTCCCCACGCGGCAGCCGTGAAATAAATAACTGTTTCTTAACCGTATAATTATTTATTAATTCTGATACCTAATTACCACTAATCGCAATAAATTAACCGTATACATCATTCGTTTGTTTTGACCATTATGATTTATTTACGGGTAATATTTTGGATAATAAAAATATGTTAAAGCCAAACAAAATAGAAAGTTTAGGCAAACCAAAAACTTACGATAGACTGATCGCTTTGCAAACAGGCGACCAAATATCGATCTTAGACTATAATTAAATACTTACATGCCTTCAACCCTTTTAATATCCCACTGCTGGGCACTGGTCTCTCCCCACAACCGGGGCAGGCCTGGAGCATACTCCACCACGCTGCTTCAATGGGGATTGGTTGGGATGCGGAAATACTTACATAACATTTAAAAATCGATAACTTTTTTTGATTTTAATCAACAATATAGAAGTTACTGTACCCGTGGCATAGCTAATCATTTCTTGAAATTGGAATAACGATTAGTCTTTGTCGGCATCAGCTTACAACTAACTGCAGATTGTATCCGTTTAATCCGAAATGTTTCAGGGATGTCCAACTTATTTTTAGTTCTTATTTTTAAGTATTAAATGGTAAACATTCGAGTCTATTAAACAATTGCTTTCAAACCCTTTGATTGGTCATTTATTTGCCGCCTTCTTAGCCTTACAAGCTGGTATGTCTTACAGAATCGTTCTATCGGACAAGACTATGAATAAAATATAAATAAATAATAATTGAAGTATTAGTATACATAAATAAATATGATTGGACGGGAGCATAAACTTGTTATATATGTAAATTTATTATACAAAAAAAATATTCTAATAGATCGCTTCATGACAAGAAATACGTACATATTATATTATATTGTACTAGTTATTGGAGAAATAATAATATGTATTTGGCGTATGTTTTACGACATACGCCATTGTCTTCTGTGTATTCTAGTTTAGTCTGTTACATAAATTTTTTATTATCTTTGAACCCCTTCTTAAACGCTCTTTCGGTAGACAAGGCCACTTACAACCACAGGTTGAGAAACCCTGCCATAGACTGTACGAAGAGCGGGTGTAAGGTGTCATAAAAAGTAGACAAGCGCTATTCTGATTCACGCGCTACTGGCTCCGGCGGTTGAGGTTTGAATATTAATGTCGTAGAATATAAATTACTATCAGTTACACTCAAATAAAAGAAGAAAATCTTATTATTAGCAAGGTGTCGGAAGTAGCACGCGCGCGCATTTTATTGCGTATTAAGATTTTAAAAAAGTAAACGGAGTAGTGAAAACAAAGCGGTCGCAAATCCGTTGTGTTACGGTCTGACTGATGGAGTTAGTAGCGCGCATTGAAAGAAATACCGCTCAATTGTGACTCTGTTAACGTTAATCTGTAAAGAACCAATAGAGGTTTGTCTATTTGTTTCACATGGTTTTTCGGTTGCAATGACTTACATAATTATTATGAAGTTATCGTAGTCATAGTATATTAAAACTACTATTGTATCAGTTTTGTAAGAATAGTCCTTCTTCTCTCTTCTAATCAGGGTGTTGTTGGGGCTTCAATTAGTGTTTGTGCGAATTACTGAAGCGAGGGTGAAGGAATAGCCTTTTATTGTATAGACGGAATTAGCCTTGCTTTGTAGTGACCCATTTGTTTTTCACGGTTTGGTTTCACAAACTACATTTTGCAAAAATAAAGCGGTAGCTAATATGTCTTATCAAACATTCATAACTATACCACGCGTCAAGTAGTCTTTATTGATACAGGTACTTATTTAAATATTCCACTCGGCAAGAACATAGAGCACGCATTAAAATCCGAGGTACCCCGAACGCGATCTAGACGAACGTCTGTCGGAACAAGCAGAGGTCGATTCTAACTGGAGATTGGTCCGCGGTCCGCTCCGGGCAGGTTTAACGGCCGGCCGCCTGCGTGTCTGGCCGTTCACCCGGGGCCCCGGGCGGGTACGAAACGCGCGCGAAAACACCGCGCTCGCGCCGGCTACGAACAGCACGAACAACGCGGTTACACGGTATTAGATACTGTACCGCAATGTGTGCTTAGCACGGTCTTGTGTTATTCGGCAGACACCGCGATAATGTACGTTAGGTGCCATGCAACACTTTGGATTACCTTTTAAATTTAAATATTGCCTGTCCTCCCTGCCCTCAACCCTTTTTATATAGTTGCCAGGCTGGGGTAGAATAGGGAGAACCCTACAACCGAGAAAGGCCTGGAAATATTTTCACCAAATGGATTTAAAGGTGTATGTAAGCATCATACATATATAAAAAAATTAACTTTTTATAAATACCAAGAAGTTCTTGTTACCTTTGAAAACGTTGTCAACGCACTGCTACTTATTACGAAATTCCTTGCTCAATGTAGCTCAGGATTTTATAAATTTTATGGCCCAAAAGGGTATTACATACAAAACATAAAAGTCGAACTTTATCCATACGATACACAAATTGAGCACGACAATAATCAAGGCCAGTATTTCAGAGTTTTTATTTTCGTTAATGGTCGACTCGCCTCGGTGCACCTTTTCGAGTTTATCACCTGCAACTCTGTTGCATGCGAAAAGTTTCGCATCTGTTTAAACGTAAAATATAAACGCATTTAGAAACTTTCGGTACAGGTGGCCTTTACAAACAAGATGCAGATATAAAGGTGATGTATGTAAACAAACGTAATTCCATACACACATACTCATATACACATACATTGCATACATTTATGCCACTGCAGCGTTTAGAAGACATTTATTTCGTAATGTCGCATAACATTTATTGTTGTGTATTTTAACATATACCTTTACTAAATAAATTAAAGAATATTCATAAATGGCTTGTTTCCTATGTCATCAACATAGATAGCGTCCTAATTATTACGCTGACCAACTCTAGTTCGTACACGAGGGAGTTACTTCGTGACCTGCTTAGGTGTCAAAAATGTGTTCACGCACTGACAAATTACAACAGATAATAATACATAGATACACACGTACTGATGTCGACAAATGTAATATGAAACACGTTACATTAACATTGGTGTAATTGTATTAACAAATTGCTTCCGCAAATTAAATGATAATATCTGATAATCTTTTTCACGTGTATTCCTATGATCCATGAATATTATAAAGAACATAGACAAAACTGCTCAGATTGCATAACAATATATAATTTGTGAGAGATCTATTGATCTTTTTCCATGTTTTATGGCACATCGAGACGATCAAACCTCATTTTTGGTACTAAATGTTTAAATAAACTAAGAGGCAGGAAGAAAAAGTAATAATGTAAAAACCTAACTGAGTACTTTTTATAATGTACCTACTTACTACAGATTAAATGATTATTTGCACTTCTTTATAATTTAGAAACTGAAAAAGACCGAAATGCCGAAGCTGTGATGTGTGGATAGTGACTAGCCGAGCTATAACTATTAACCCTTTTCATTACTCACACTGGGGCGCGCTCCCTTCTTATCGACATATCGAGAACTGATTTACTTGGCTTTCTGTAAAGACCGTACTCTTTTAAATCTGTGTGTATATAAATCTCGTCTATTGTCCAATATTCACGTTAGATAGTACTGCTCTAGATCGCAAAGGCGGCCGCTGTTTTTGCAAAAAACCTCCGGTCACTGACGCGGGGGCCCAATCGGGATGCCCGCCAAAACACTAAGTTTCTATTAAGTATGGGCATTTCATTTTTTACGACACTTATTTTGTTGTAGGTCATTATTTTCATATCAATGACAATTCGTCATGACTAACGCGAAATGTTTCAGATAGTGATGTAAAATAGGCGACCTGGTACTCAACGGATCACTTTGTTGAGCTTAGTGAGATCCATTATAAAGGTATGTGATATGTGTACTTACTTAATAAGTACGTCAAATTATCAAAATGAAGTCCTTCGTTTACAAAAAAAAGTACAAATACAATTATTTTTTGTTATTTTATGTTGTATTGTAACAAAACAACGTTCATTACTCCTGTACTCCTTAATATAAAACAACAAATAACAAAAATGTATTGTATCTACAGAAGTTTGTTAATGACACAAGAACAACAAATATAACCACAAAACATTCAAATAATTAAAATTTCTTTTTATAAATACTTAGATGAAATTAAAAAAAAAACACACAAAAATACATTTTATGGCACTTCAACTTCCAAACCGTGTTTAAACAATTTAAATAACTATAATATTATATATAAATTGTTTAATGCTTAGTCACATTCGACTAATTAACTCTATTAAACAAGTACCTTGGTACTTATCTTGATTCGCTGTTAATCGGCAAAGTGTAAAGTGTAGCCGGGAAAAAAAGAGTAAGTACTTAACAAAAATAAATAGAGTTGATTGCAACCACCTGGCGGACAAAATAAAATTGAACCGGTGTAGATACATTTAACCTCCAGGTGCTTAGTGAGTATTTATCTGAAAATTTATCTTGAACGGTGAGCCCCGGTATCAACGGCTTTGGTGCCGATCATGTCATTATTGTTTGCATATGGCCATCACATACGACTGTTCGGTTCTGAAACGGTTCTACGTTGATATTGAAGGGCAACGAACACTCAAGCGTGAAGGTCGCAAAAATAGTTTCGATTCTCCACTCAGGCAAGAATAAAAGCGGCTCGACAGGTTATAAACAAATTATTGCAGAAAAACAATATTTAAAGTGTGACATCGCTTCACGTGTCGTAAACTGCGGTGCAACAACGGCGAAGTATTCTTGTGTAGAATCCCATTTCACTATAGTCATTAAATTAAAACATCAAAACTTGTCACGAAATAAAATCGCCTCTCTGTTGCTCTGCCGGCAGAATCAATGTCACCGGCACAGACCACCACCTAAGATCTCAGCTCCCGTTAAAAAACGTTAGATTAATATCATCATCGAACTATCTTACAAATGATTGATTTTACAAAATAAATTGGCGAAATACTAAATTTAATTAAAATATTAATAGCTGCATGACAAATAATGAACCCTAACGCTTGTTATACAAAACGTTTGTCATCCCTGAGCAGGGCTAATGTTCTTAATATACATTGTAGTGGTTCTAATAAGTATTATTTAATTCTATTAAAATATGATTAAAATAAAACACCGTTGGCCGCGCAAGAACCTTCGCGGCCGGTCGTTGACACCGAGGGGCACTTTAGGGCTGACTCGTCACACTTCGTCAACAACGCGCCTTATAATAATACACTTAACCGAGTATTTATTTTCCTGCGACGTGACAAGCGAACATTACGAGCTACGTATAGCCAATTTATAATCACATCGCTTTAAAACGTGAAAACTCGATTATTAAATTAACCGTTGTTGTTGCGGAATTATCTGGAATTTCACAAACAGAGACCTCGTACTTGTGAGTGTTACAAAAATTTCTTTCTCGGAATCGGCGTTTTTATTGCGGCGTATTATTTTTTATTGGGAACCTCGTCGCAAATTTTTAGTCTACAGCATTCACTTATCTTCAGCACCCTGCACTGCATGTGTGGATACCAAAAATCGTGCAAGCGTTTGATGTATAAACGAGACTTATACCAATTAAAATGTAAATGTTTGCCGGTGCGCAATGAAATCGTGGCCGCAGAAATAATGGGTCGAGTCGAACGTCCACAGACCGCCGGAGAAATCTTAGCCATTTGCATAGGGTACCTGAATACCCACACTGACAATACCCACGTGGCCCACGCATTGTCCTCGCCATACTAGGCACTCGCCTCCAACGAATTGTTATCGAACTTTGTTTATATTATTATTACCTACTCAACTACTTTGAGATCGGCAAATTTAATATTTCCGATCATCTAAAGATGAATGTAATAAATAGGTATCTTCCGCAATCCAAAGGCGATCAGCAAGTCAGCGGCATGCGATGACCGTCGAGGTTTCTAATTATTCGTGACAGTTTCACTCGTCCGCCAGAGGCTGACGAATAATGGTAGGGTACAATAAATTGGGCGTTCCGCATTCCAATGTGAAATTCATTGAGCGGTCGGAACACAGTCTAGACTGTGTGTCGGAGAAAGGTGACCATTCACCGGTTCGAGACGGCCAGACTACGCCACTTCCGCCGTGATATGGGCTCTTAAACGGTTACCGTTAAACACTGACGTTACTGCTGCCCGCGAGATGTATGCACTTCAAACGGAAAACGTAAAACTAAATAGATCTGTCGGTTCTGGGTCAGTGTCCGATTGGTATGGAAAATTGGTTAAGAATTTCTCAGCTGAACATGAAATGCAGGTCATTCAAGGTTAAGCAGGGTAAACAAATAAATTAGAAATGGCTGACTGACTTTAACTACGACAAAATCATAGACATGACAGAACGTTCTAAGAAGAGACTCCAAAGAGGATGAAAGAATATGGAGAAGAATTATTAGAACAGGAGTTCTTTTTACAATGTTACGATTAGGAAACCATCCTTACTTATACTATTGTTTTATAAAAAAGGAATCATAGATTTTTAACCAAAGCGCTTAGTGAAAACAAAACACCTATTAGGTAATTTAATCGAATCTAAGTTCTTACCTATTTCCCCTTGCCGCCGCTGAATTACGATTATCCTTGGATCCGAAATCTCGTAGCATATTCTCAACAAACAGTACAAGCGAACCGACCGAAATAAAACGCTTAACAGGTAAACTTGGCAAGTTACTTTCCAAAGAGTACGATATCATCTACATGACGGGCGGCGCACGAGCGTTTAGGTTTAATAGCGGCACACCGTGAGGCCAGCATCCGCGTAGCAACAGCTTTCAGACAGTGAATGAAAGTTGATCGCGCTGCAAAAATGCCACTCCGGCTGGGGTTCCGGCGAGTCTCGCGGTAAAACCAACTCTACACTTGCAATTTCGGAGCGAGACCGCCGAATGAGTTCGTTAACCTCCGCGCGATCTTTTGTGTTATCCTTGAATGACTATTTTTATGGAGATGGTGAATAAGCATGAGTCTTGTAGTCGACGGGTCGAATTAATTTTTATGATGCCTAGTGCTAAGTATCAAGATTCCGAATGAGTTACGCTGTTCAATTTTAATCGGTGTGAATTCTATTTAATGCATTCCAATATGGATTGGGCAATAGACAGTGTCTGATGGGTACATTGGGTAAATCTAAAGTAGAAAGTTGCCACATACATATATTTTCGAGTCGGTTCCCTTATTACGGGGTGCATCTAAACGCAGCCTCTTATAGGATTTGAAATTATTACCATTTTTACGTAAGCAACCATATTATAATATTTCGTAATGACCTCGTTTTCCTCAATTATCTGTTTCTGCTAATTTATTCGAGATGAAATTTTGTTTTTCCCACCATTCTTCGAAATTAGCATGTTTTATTTTGTATTCATGAATTCCAAGGAGGCCGTTAGCAATTTGTCAGGGGTATATTACTTATCCTTATAAGTAGGAAAGATTCGCATTTAGTCTTGGGGCTCGTGGCGAGATCCC
>DWQK01003031.1:0-12131 GCA_018231225.1 Noctuana stator | reverse complement strand
ATTTCGTAACATCACCAGAGGCAACCCTATTCACCCCGCTATTGTTACAAAATGACCCATCTCAATGTCGAAGGTTCCAAGAATCGAATCCCTCTCGTCCCGCCTAATGTATAGCGTAAGCACCTTTGAGCTTTCATAAAGGCTTATTTCTGACACCTCGGATGAAACATGGCGGGGAACGAATGCGTGTGCGCAGCGTACAATCATAAAAGCGCATCAACAAAGTTGGATTCCGGATTGGTTACGATCGTTAATACGTGTGAAAGGATTAGATTGGAAATATTTTTGTTATATTTTACAACAGTCTCTTAGAAGAATAATAATAATTATACTTTGTAATAAGTATTTTTTTTATAAACCTACAAAAAGAATCCTATACAAAAATTTAAAAAAATCTTGAAAAGTAAACCAATATTGTTCAAGAAATAGTTCTATTTGGAGTCATCCTACCAAATACCCAAAATTACTTGGATAGACATTTATCTATAATAATATATAAAGCTGAAGAGTTTGTTTGTTTGTTTGTTTGAACACGCTAATCTCAGGAACTACAAGTCGGATATGAAAAATTCTTTTTGTGCCTGATAGCTACATTAATGAGGAATGTTATAGGTTATTAACGTCACGTCACAATCCTTAAAGCGGGTGAAACCGCCTGGCACAGCTAGTTTTAAATATGCGATTGCCAACCTATCTTCTAAATTCTAGTATAATGAGTCACAATTTCACATTCATACACTCACTCACAGACAAACACATGCACACATACACACATATACACAATCACATACCTATTCATAATTATCCAATAGGCACACATGAGTTAAAGTTTATTATTTTTAGTTTTACTTAGTTAATTGATTTTTATATGTATTTTATCTGAATAATGACTTAAAAGTCAAAAACAAACCTTTTCATCTATGCTTTTGACAAGGCACGTGCTATGAAGAAGTTTACTCAATGCTAAAGACTGCAATATTAAAACATAAAACAATAAACTGTTAACTAAATAGAAAATCCACCTATGTCAAGCAAATTCCTTATCTTAAAACGTAGATTTTTTTAAATCAGTTGTTAACCAGCAACCATCATAAACTGCTATTGATTAAAATGTCTGTCGGAGCTCATCATGGCTCTTAATTTTACACAGCCTTATAAAATAAGAGGAGCACATGTCGCTATCCAACCTGATAAGTGATAATTAAAGCAATCAAATCTCCAGAGAATTATTAGATTGAGACTTAAAATGGTCTCCTCTCATAATCCAATTTATGAGAATACGAGAAAATTGTCAAAAGTGCTGGCCATTTAACTTAATTCTAATACATCATTATTTATTGATATGCACTGTTTCCTGATAGGTAAGTGCACATCGTAAAGTTATTATTAGAAAATAGGCTAGTTATCGAAAATCAAACAGGTAGGCATACATAGACATCTGTTGACAAACATGCGAACTACTTATACATAGCACTGAGATAACGCCATACAGATCCAAGTAATTATACAACGTTAATATAATAACAGCCTCAATTAAGTCAAATTCAGGGAATATATAGTAATAGACATCCAAATAAGTAAAACGTTTACATTTTTACCTTATTAAACAAAATAAAACCATTAAAATCTGCCTATATTTTGAAATAAAACCGTAGTTGGAATTTATTAATAAAAAGAGTTAAGGACCTGTTGTGTACTTTATAAGACTATTCATTAATCTAAAAAAAATACAAGAAAAGAAAACAGGTGAGTTTATTTGCACGAAGAAAACATAACAGTCAGATCAACTCTCTAACACGAGAATTTACTAATGTACGAGAAAGATTTTAATATCACATTAGTAAATTCAATTTTGAAAACATAATACTTCATCTCCACTTACCCATTTTATTAAAAATTCACTTAAAACACGATATTTCGATTTTTATACACAAACACCACAAACATCACTTTGAAGCAGCCATGTTACTGATCATAGATAATACACTATGTCAGTCAGTGATGCCAGTAACAAAAAAGAACGTTTTCAATGTATGAACATACATATTATTATCAATCAACATTATTAATTTTTTGTAAGAAATAAAATAATAATTTCATTACAAGTACCTACATAATTTATTAAGTACAATCTATTATTACAAACATACATATCTACAATAGGGCTGATATGAATATAGTTTTAATTTATAATGATGTTTATAATTATTATATTATAATTTTAAAATGTTATTTCATTGTGCAAAATATCAAAGATTGTTGTAGAATTTCAATATAATTTAATAACGATAAAGACAATGATATTTAAAGGTTAAGTGCAGAAACATAATTAAACAATTTTACTTTTTTACATAAACAAAAAAGTGTTAACGAAAACCTACTGTTGACAGATGGTGCCAATGTTGCCATTATAAATTAAATTTATACACAATTTCTTTTCTTGTCAACAGCTGTCAAAAGGTACAAGATTTGTGAAATTAAAAAATATAATCTAATTTAATCCACGATTATTGTGTTACGAACTCAATGAAATTGTAGTGATCTGAAGTGTTATCATCCGTTATTTATATTTAGTTTTATATTTCAGCCCAAATATGGTGCAGCGTTTAACATTCAGACGACGATTGTCGTACAATACAAAGTCAAACCAGAGAAGAATGTAAGTACCATTTACAAACTATTATATCTTTTGATTTTAAAGTATTCATCGTTTTTCATATTCTCTTTATATATTTATTACAGTGCCATAATAGTTACCATTTAGAATATTAGTGTATGTTTATGTAAACTTAACCTGCAAATGTTGGCCTTAGAAGCATAGTGGTAGTGTTATGTTTTGTATTGTACGACCGTAACTAGATTAAATTAAACTTTTTTGATTTAATCGTAACTTGTTACTGCTTAATTGGTTATTTTCACCTTGTATCTGTTAGTTGTTATATCAGCTATTGATGTTACTTTTTAGCCTATAACCTTACTATAACTAACCAAGAGTTTGAAAGGTTTTTAAAATTATGATACCTAATAATTATGTTCATTTATGTACCTGATATGTACCTGTTATGTACCTGATAATTATGTTCATTTTTAACAAATCCATAATTTACTAATAATACACAGTGATTTGGCCTTGTGAAACTGAGTAGGTATTTATTGTGTTGAATGTTCATAAGTTTAAGAACTGCCATACTGTATCAGAGTTATTTCATTTGCCATCACCTATATTTAAAAAAGTACTGTGCAAAACTTCAGTACACAAGAATTGTTTAGGTACATATTAGTTAGTAAGATCTTAAACATTAGTTAACTTAACATTGCATTTTTTACAAAATAATAAACATATATTGCTTACTTATTACAGAGTACGAACACCAGGCGGGCGGCTGGTATACCAGTATGTTAAGAAGCCCAAGAAGATCCCAAGATGTGGCCAGTGCAAGAGCAAACTGAGAGGCATTCAGCCTGCCAGACCTGCTGAGCGTTCCCGCCTCTGTTATCGTAAGAAGACAGTCAAGCGTGTGTATGGTGGTGTTCTCTGCCACAAGTGTGTGAAGCAGCGCATTGTCAGAGCCTTCCTTATTGAAGAACAGAAGATCGTAAAGGTCCTGAAAGCTCAGCAAGCCACCGCTGGTAAAAGCATGAAGAAGGTGGCAAAATGAACTTAGTTTGTAAATAAACAATTAAAATCCAATTGGTGTTTTTATTGTTTCATGCAGTCATCAAATTATATTAAAAGGGTGTACTACAAAAATATTTCTATGTTTGGACTTGTGTCAATCTGTATTCTGTATTAATAGAGATTATAAAAAAACAGCTGATAGTTGAATATATCCAAGGCCCAAGGAGTCGAAATAAAACAATGTGCTCTATGGTACGCCACTGAATAGCATACATTTATTATTGTATACAACATCTTGTAAATTATGATCATTAAACTGCTGTCTGCTAAACGAGGTAGATATATAGATAAGTTCAAGGTTTGTAATACCATAGATTTATCTTATGTCAGTTTTTTAATATAAAGATACCTATAGGTAGATGGTACCTATTATACTTTAACTTCTATCGGCATTGGCCGACCTATATTATAAATGTCAGCGTTGTCAGTCGTGACATATTTCCTTTTGTCTTTACCTACCATAGTCAATAGTCATCCTCATGACATGACTATTGACTGTCATGGTCTCATGTCATTTCATTCACTAAAACAGAGTTCAAGTGTGGTACTGTGGTGTGCAGGTGTGATCACTGAATCAATATTGTGAAATAATTGCCTAACTATTAGGTAATACATAATTAAAATATTTATTTTTCTTATATTAAAATTTTAGAGCTGTGATATATTTAGTACATAAATTATACAAAATGTCGAACCCTTGGAAGAAAGTCTCAGGACCAGTCGATGTACAAAATCTTTCTGATATAATGTCTGAGGAATATGCCAAAGGTCTTCAGAATGAAGAAGAACTTAAATTTGCGGAGGAGATATCAGGCTCCAATATTACCGTGACAAGCGACGAGGTACCGCCAGAAATTATACAGCAGATTGAGAATTCGAACGCTGGTGAGTATTGCGATTCGGATGCTATAATTGCAAAAGTGTTGCAATGTCAGTTCGATAAAGAATACGACGAACAGATCAAAAGAGTTGAGAAGAAACGCAACGGAGACGCGAAAGTATCTATATCGTTCGATAACTATCGTAACATTCCCGAACATCTGGTGTACGAGTCCGACTCCGAAGACGAAGTAGACACGGAAAAAAAAGATTGGGATCGCTTCGAAACCAACGAGAAAGAGTTCGCTAGTCTTCCTAAGAGAGGCTTTATCATGAAGGACGGTAAAATGGTGACTAAACACGATAGCGTCATTAATGGCAGGCGCAACGCTTGCCGCGTGATGGCGTTCCCTCCTGAAGTGTGCACAGGCGACGGATCTGGGTTCGACATGAAACTGCCAAATTCTGTGTTCAATCAACTCAAAGAGCATACAAGGTGGAATCAAGCACGTAAGCTTAAAATGTTGGATCGTAAAGAGAGTCAAGCCACTTCCGAAATGGGTCTCGATGAGCCCACAAGACTTATTCTGTTTAAGCTTATTAATAATGGTATGCTTGAAGATATTAATGGAGTCATTTCGACTGGGAAGGAGTCGGTTGTTCTACATGCAAACAGTGACCCCTCGTACCCCGATGCGGTACTGCCAAAGGAATGTGCAATCAAAGTTTTTAAAACTACACTGAATGAATTCAAAACTCGCGACAAGTACATCGAAGCAGACTATAGATTTAAGGATCGCTTTTCAAAGCAAAACCCTCGCAAAATTGTTCACATGTGGGCAGAGAAGGAAATGCACAACATGATGAGAATACAAAAGATTGGTTTGAACTGTCCTGAAATGGTATGTCTCAAGAAGCATATCTTGGTGATGTCTTTCATTGGCAAGGACAATAAACCTGCTCCCAAGCTGCGAGATATTATCCTGAAGCCAGAGAAGTGGCAGAGTGTATACAATGAAGTTATTGAAGCAATGCACAAGTTGTACAATGTAGGCCATCTGATCCACGCCGATTTATCTGAGTACAACATCTTGTGGTGGGACAACAAGTGCTGGTTCATTGATGTGTCCCAGTCTGTGCAGCCAGATCACCCGAATGGCTTGGAGTTCTTACTTCGGGACTGTCGCAATATTATCAATGTAAGTAATTTAAGCTAACCCAGACCTGGATTGGACACCATTTTTTTTACTCTTTCCTTTCAAGCTTAGGCCTACTGAAGTGTTTTCCATCATGATCTAATTTTTAATATAAAATGTTTAAAGAAAGTCATAGTGCTCATAAGATAAGATTTTTAATTTAAATCAATTTAGTCAATTGACTTAACAGCATCTTCATATACTTAAAATAGGTATCTCAATTTTACTTGTTAGTTCATAACTATTCATTTGAATGTTGTCTACATTTCAGTTCTTTGAGAAAAAGGGAGTGCCCGAGACCAAGTCTGCAGATGAACTCTTCAAGTCCATTACTGGTTTTGAAGAAGTAGATGTGAACATGTTGGAGGGGGTTCACACTACATACAATTCACTCTCATCCCGCTTTGAAATAGCTCCTGATGACAACAGAAACATCAGTTATCCATTTGAATATTGCTGGCAGAAGACTCATGAGACACAGTCTAAGAGTGACAAGAGTGAAGATGATTCAGAAGACGAATTTGACGAAATGTGGGCGATTTCTAAACAAGCCCAGTCTGTTGATACCTCCACCAATTTTGGCAATGAGATTGAAATTACTGGCAACACTGTTGTTGACAAGATGACAAACTTTGGCAACACTGTTGTTGACGAGAAGACAATCTTTGGCAACATTGTTGTTGACAATAAGACAAACTTTGGCAACACCATAGCAGTTAACCTGCCAGACACAGCTGCAGGGGGTACAAGTAGTGACATTGATAAAAAGTCTTAAAATCGTGTATAATATACGAGATGGTATACAAAAAAAAATATATTTTAATACAGTGTTATATTGCACAGTTCAAACACTCAAAAGGGAAAATGTTAAAAAAAGTCTGTAAAAATGATGTCAATAAAATTTTATTGAAAATAAACTTCTGAGGATTGGTTACAGTTTTTTTATTTTCTTTTATTTCATTGTATAGAAATTATTTTAATACGACAATCCTACATATGTTCAGTGAAAAAAACATGAGAGACACACAAATATGTAATGCATTTAAAATTCTTTACATAGGAAAAATAAAATCTTATATTTACATTTACAGATATTATTTTATAAAATGCTTACAAAAATATATATTAAAATGCATACAGGTAAAACAAGCTCCTATCATATTGTACATTTATTTTAATCAGAAAACTTGTCACTACGTTGCAGCAGTTTGCAGTTGTAGCATGCTGCAGTTCACCAAAACTTTCAAAAGTAAAAACATTATATGGGGCAAACATGGCAACACAACATAATAAAATTTTTTAGGCAATATAAAAAAATGCCCCACGTTATTCAAATATAATGTATTATTTTAATGTGTCTGGTAATATCAAATTACAATTTATTAAGGTACAAATTGATCTTGTTTATACACATCAGAGACTAGTAACCTGTGCTTTACATTGTGTCTTGGAAGATTATTACTTGATTATTTACAAAATAAATTATGTATTCAATAGGTATATTGTCTTATCTGTGACCAGTAGTAAGTGTTTCTAGAAGGTCCTTTTGTTCCATTGTCAAATGCTGCTTAACATCTGATGCTATATCTATCAGTGCTGGCAGGTCCCCGATCATGCTGGATATGATAATCGACTGGAGTTTTAATCGTAGGTCTGTATTAAATGGTATTGCTAGAAAATAATAAAAAAAAGTTAAAAACTATATAATAATAATTATAGCCGTCTACATATTGTCACTGTTGGATATAGGTCTCCCCTAAGTGGCGCCAATCCGCCCGGTCCTGTGCCATTTAAAAATACTTACTGTCATTATCTTCATCACCCAACAAGTGATCAATCAACTGTTTCAGGGATTCCGGTTTATTGCTGTCGTCAGGCTCCACAAGCAAACAGAGTAAAACCCTTGTAACTTGAATCCTGTGATAAGAAAATATTTTTATTATTCAGAAAAAAAAATCACTTCCTATATATTATTCACAACGTGTCAGTTTATGATAATGTTTAGTTACGTAAGGTGCTTACTCTGCTAATATTCCTTCTGGTATATTTGATATAGTGTCACACAATGTGTTTGCTGACCGTAGAGCATCATCATACTCTTCTGTAACAAATAAGACAGATTATTAGATTTTAATTAAAATCTAAAATCAAAAATACTTTATTTCATAAAAAAAAATTGTAATAAACAAGTGGCAAGGGTACTGGTTGAGAAAAACCTGCTGCAACTGTGCTGGCAACATACAGTTAAATGTTAATTGACAATAGCAAAATTTATATAGATATTTTACACTCTGATACACTTCATTTTCATTGGGAAAACTTAGGATGAACACCTTCTGCCACTGCACCAACAAAAGGCTATGTTGTTCTCCAACTGACTGATACAAAAAACCCTAACTTAATCGCATCACATACATTTTTAAATATTTATTACGAAGTTGGAATACACCCAACTGGTCTGTCCTCTACTTACCGCAATCAATGAGCAAATTGACCAAGTTTCTCATATACATGAGTTTCATGACATCATCTTCAATCAATGCCAATGCCTGCTTACAGTACTCCAGAGCCTCAAACTTGTGGTTCAGAATCACCAGGTCGTTTGCCAGTTCCACCAAGATAGAAATTCGCATTGGAGACTTCTCAGGGTACTTGCTTAGTGCTTGCATGTAACAACCTATTGAAGCCTGGAATATGTTTTTCATAACTTAATAATCAAAATGTGTCTATAGTTTTTTTGTTAATTCGTTTAGCAGATTGTTGTCAATTATAAACAATTTTTCAAATGTCATTGTATATTAGCCTGACTTAATAGTGATTATTATTAAAACATAAATGACTACAAGTCAAAATAGGATGAAGTTCTAATTAACATTACAATATAAGATCTAAAAAAACTGCAAAACAATAAAAGTTATAGTAATAGTAACATATTTATTGTCAGAACGTAGCACATCACTACATAGTATAAAACAAAGTCGCTTTCTCTTTCCCAATATCCCTACAAATGCTTAAATCTTTAAAACTACGCAATGGATTTCTGATGCGGTTTTTTTAAATAGGTAGAGTGATTGAAGAGGAAGGTTTATATGTATAAACATTCACAGTTTTTCTGTATTGTATTTAGTATCAGCATTGCACCCGTACAAAGCCGTAGAGGGTCACTAGTAGTTATATTAAAGGTTTACAAATATAATCTGTATTTACTTTGACTACAGTTAACATATCTTAAAGACAGCAATTCATATTTACTTCATTTGTTATTTACCTCCAAATTCTCTCTGTTGGGGCTGTAGAGTTTCAGAGCAGCAAACTTTTTCTCAGCCTTCATAAACTGCCTTGCAGCAGCTATGTACTGTTCTGCCTCGCCAAGGAAGTTGCCTGCTGATGCTTCACATTTTGCTGCACCGATGTAAGTTTGCCCTGCAAACGCTGGCTGTTCTGAATGCTCACACTGAATAGCAAGGGCAATGAACTCATTTGTTGCTTCAGAGATGTTCGGTTTGCGCATAAAACGTCTGAAAATGTTTTTTGAAATATGCTACTATAGTTATATAAACTAATATTATTTATAACAAACACTAGTTTAACTATTTCTTTGATATAGAAGCATTTAATTTTATGTAAGAGAATAGGTACGGTAAAATAGTTATAATAAACATAATTCTGTTTACATTACATTAATAACCTTTCTACAGATGATGTTAGTAATAATTAGTATTAAAAATGCTGTTCCTTCGCACTTACTTCTTCAGCTTGGTGTTGATGTTCATGTATTGCTCATTGAAACTGGCATAAAGGTCTGTTGACATTATTTTAGCTACAAATCAACAGGAATCGTAAAATGATGAAATTAAAACTTTTATACAGAAACTCAGAAAGTATTTATGTTACTTCGAAAAGAAAATTAGATTTTGTTAGTAAAATACTAGGTGCAGGTATATATTATATATAGGTAGGTATGTATATAATTCTGTATGCACATACTCAAAAGTAAATATAAATATGTCAATATACTGTCAATGTCACAGAATAAAAAACATTGACTCAAATAAACTGTCACAATAAATCAATTCTTATGGTTACCTATACATACATATAATTATAATATTTTATTGCTTAGTTACGTACTTACTAACTTAATAAATATTAATCTATTCTTTCGTTTAACTCTCTGCTTCAGTTCAAATTTGCATGTTTTATTTGTATTTATTATATGCAATGTCAACTTAATAGTAATATAATTAAGTACGCTTTAGTCACGCCACAGACTCTAACTTAAAAATATGAACTATCTGCCAAAGTTAAAATTGTCAAAAATGTCGAGTAAATTGAAAGATGTCAAAACTTGCAAATTGCCTTGACGTGTCGCTATGGACATTATATGTAATTTAATTTACGTTAAGTGTCTATAATTCTCTAAAAATCTTAATGTTTTACTGTGACTAATATTCCACAATCGTATTAGGACAACCTGTGAAAATGAACTTCTTGAAAAGTGGCATCAAAACTGTGCTGGGAGCGCCGGAACCTGGCCAACAACCTTCAGCATCTGAAACCGTAAAAATTTCACATATTTCCCTTGATGTAATGCGAACTATTTATAATTGGAGACGAGTATACGCACCAATATTTTAGTGTGGGCGTACTATTTTATTCTGTTACATTTTTTCTTGTATCTTTTTCATGTAAACATAATATTGATTGATGGTGTTATAAACCACCGTAACTACTAAAAGACATCCGTTTGTCGATGTTCAAAAGTTTTCCAAAGTTTTAAAAGTGTTATATACATCTTTAATTAAATCCTGAAATCTTGGAATTGCGTAATGTGAAGTCTTTCAAGAGTTTTAATCATGAATTTTACTGATGATGCATTTGATTGATAGTTGAGTTAATTTAAACTCCAGGTGGAATGCCTTGTGAACCGAGTGAGCAACTCCACGTTGCTGGAGGACCGCCGCGATGCTTGTCGTGCTCTCAAGGCTATGTCCCGAAAATATCGTGTAGAAGTTGGTGCTATGGGGATGGATACTTTGAAACAGGTTTGTTAATCTATTAAGATTTTAATACTATAGTTACAGAAGATTGATAGGGAAAATTCTCTCTTTCATTCTTTCAATTCATGTAGATGTTAAAAGAAAAAGTTTTGAGTAATGCATAATTTAGTTAAAAAAGAATAGTATTTTTAAAATATCAAAGTTATAAATTTATGTTTGTAGATTGAAAGTTGATATACAACTTTTCACAGTTTTAAACGTTTTAATTTCTTATTCTAAGATTGCATGGTATTGAAGAATTTTGATATTAAAATGAATGTATTATTCTTTAAAGGTGCTTGAGCTAGACAGAGCAGACAATGAGACAATAAACTATGCACTGGACACACTCAACAACATAATGTCTCCTGCACAGTTTGATGAGGAAGAAAACAACCCTATGGTACCCCTCAACATCGGGGAGCAGTTCACTGAAGTTTTCCTCAAAGACCACCACAACGTGCAACTAGTTCTCGACCTTCTAGATGAGTATGACTTTAGAGTCAGATTGTCTGCCATTCAGCTCCTTACCTCCATGCTGACTAACAGGCCCAAAGACATACAAGAAGTCATACTAGTTAAACCCATGGGTGTTTCTAAAATGATGGATTTGTTAGGTGACACTCGGGAAGTGATACGCAACCAAACACTTCTATCTCTTATAAAGTTAACTGTTGGTAATGCCAACATACAAAAGATTGTAGCATTTGAAAATGCTTTCGACAGGTTGTTTGAAATAGTGTCCAGTGAGGGATACTCTGATGGTGGGATTATTGTTGAAGACTGCCTTTTGCTTATGATCAACTTGTTGAAGAATAACAGCAGTAATATAAACTTCTTTAAAGAAGGAAGTTATATACAGAAGTTGTTGCCGATGTTTAATACATCAGAGGATGCAGAGGAAGCAGGCTGGTCCCCACAAAAGGTGTCCAACGTCCATTGTATGCTCTTAATCGTCAGGACATTAGTATCACCGACAAATTCTGCCCAAATTATTTCTAGTTGCCAAAAGATTATGAAAAATGTGGGTTTGCTGGATGCACTGTGTAATATTCTGATGGCAAGTGGGGTGCCCGCAGATATTTTAACAGAAACAATAAATACAGTTGGAGAGGTCATAAGAGGGAACACGGTCAATCAGGATTTCATTGGTAATGTGGTAGCGCCTTCAAACCCACCCAGGCCGGCAATTGTTGTGCTATTAATGTCAATGGTGAATGAAAAACAGCCTATTTTTTTAAGGTGAGTTTATTTTGTATTTTGTTTTATAGGACATTTTTTTATTGTCTAGGATTTATTTAGTGATCGCAAATAAATACTATAGATTTTAAATTTTTAAAAAGTTTAATTATGTTGCCCTTGCAATTTAAATTCAAAATTTTTATTCATCATAAGGTA
>DWQK01003030.1:0-12131 GCA_018231225.1 Noctuana stator | reverse complement strand
CACCTTTCCACCAAAACACAAATGAATTGCTTCATTTGCTTCACGGCAGACATGGGTGCAGCGATGGTGTTACCTAAATAACTAATGATTGGCATCGTATACTGCGTTAGATACATTATTATGGCATTGTCTACATTTTGTTCAATGAGTAAAAGTAATAGTAACTTACACTTGACAGTAAGCTGAGCTGTTTTTTCTCCTCTTCATTATCGCATGTCTTGGCCAAGTATTGCAAGAGTATCGTTGTTGGAGGGGTAGTTATATCGAGGAATCGCGTGAATAAATCTCTTACGCTCACGGCGGGTAAGCGTTCATGCGGTTCCCAAGATTTTACTGGTCCTAAAGTATTGATAACAGAATAGTTAAGAGGCAATATAGTTTTTTAAATATGTTTTTTTATGTGATGTTGTGAACATTCTAAAAGATTATTTTTATATAAAACTGAATTTCCAGCATTCAATTGCTAATTCATTAAAATCATAACAATTCTAAAGAATCTCTACCTACATCAGTCACTTAATCGCTTACTAGTTTCCTTTAGACTAGAATAGAATCCATTGTAAGTATTCAATTTTTATTGCCAAACCTTACATACTTTTCCTGTTAAGAGGCTGTTTGGAGATCAAAATTTGATTAATACCATTAGTTATTTTATAATGTTTATGCTTACCACTAGAAGTGTGAGTCTCCTTCATAAGCTGCAGCTGTACGGCTTCGTCATGGTTGTCGATATCTTTCAAACGTGCCAACAAACTATCAACTAACTCTTTTCGGTTGCATGCAATAATACCCACGTGATCCCCTGGATCATATTTTATTTCGCTCTGGAAATTGACATCAATTCAGAAGATGGCAGTGTGAAACTATATTTTTTTTATGAAAAATTGTTAAAAACGTTAGGGTTTTTCATTAATGAGTTACCTGTGAAACTTTATTAGTAATTTATGTAATTAAAATTGATCAATAGACATGTACTTAATTCCTATAACAAAATAAATCAAAAAGCTGATCAACTTTACCTTAGGCTCCAAATCTATGAAGATGGTAGATCTTTCAGCCGAGGAATCGCCTAAATCTTTATTAGCTTTGACAATACAGGTGACCAGTTTCTTATTAACTGCAGACTGGAGGGCGTTAGGCAAAGTTAGTGGTTTTACAGTAGGATGGGCGAAGCGTACAGTTTCTTCACTAAGAGCTACTGTCCCCAGAGCTCGCTTGGCTTCTTGCAGAGTTTCGTCATCGTCCAGACAGAAAGTTTCGCAAGAAACCTAAAAAAACTGTATTTAAAAATTCCCATTCGTATTTAGCGATAAATCAATGAACTCAATACGGCTATAAGGATCACAGACGTCATCAGTGAAACAGACAAAAGTACCTAATTTAGTCACGCAATTACTGATAACTCGAGAGAAAGATAATGAAATTCAAACGATAAAATCTCGTAGCGACATAATATCATTGATTAAATGACTACATTACGCAACAAGAAATCCTGTTCCGCAAATGAGCCAACGATTAAATTAATGCAGTTGAATGGCCTTGTGAGATAAATTTAAGAGTCACTTACATTAAAAGGAATGTTTATTGCTAGTTTGTTAAATACATTTTATTGTATGATTAGTTGTAAGTATCTAAAATATTGAATTTTAGGTAATAATTATCTATTAGTACTTACACTAATAAGAAACGGTGATTTTTTTTTATTTTAAATTAAATACTAAAGCATGAAAAAGTTATGTACTTAATTTACATTTTATTTTATTTTTGCTATTTTTGATATTGTGAAACCGTGAAACCGCAGGGCGAATCCAGTCAAGTCAACTCACGTTAAAGACACTAGAAGCCCATTTGCGGAAGGCTTGATCCTGTCCGCACATTTCATCTCCAGTAGCGATGTCATGGATCCGTTCCCCTCCGAGGTCTCCCAACAACTTGTCCACATACTTTCCGAAGTTACAGAAGTTGGGGTACGCGCTAGAGCCCAGAGCGAACACGGCAAAGCGCACGTTGCTGAGGGGACCGAAACTGTCGATAGACGTAGCGTCTGTTGCGCTTCCTACGAAACACGGTAAAATATTAATAGGAGAGAATTTTGTAGGTGGCAGAACTTGTATGGTTCCACCGGGAACGTACCACCGCTGCACCCATGTCTGTCGTGAAGCAAATGAAGCAATTCAGTTGTGTTTCGGTAGAAAGGTGCAGTTGCCAGCCACACTTACATGAGGCGACAATTAGCCTTCGGGGCGGTAGCCCAACTACATGCGACCTCAGGCAGCACACGAGCCTGCTTGATGTTGGCCGTATATGTCCATGGGCGGCAGCGACCACTTAATACCAGGTGGCCTGCATGCTCGTCTGCTACTTCATCATAAAAGAAAGAGTAATAGGTAGGTATTTTCGCCAAAAAAGTTAAACCAAATTCCTAACCAAATCACTTCTTTTAAGACTTGAACAAAGGCTACTACTAAGAAAGTAATTGGGTACTTTCATGACGAAATGGTCCTTCCATTTCCCATCCAGTAGAACGTACCCAATATCAGATTGGAACATAACAGTACTTTAAATATTAAAATTTAGTACCTACAATTACCTAACAAAGATTTTTCTACGTTAAGGTCAGACTTTCGTCTTTTTTATTGACGGAAATAACCGGAGGTTGTAACTGTAAATTTATATCATCAACATATTAGAGGAAACCAGGAAATATTTCTTTGATTTGACATTTATGGGCAGTAAATATATAATATTAGTATGAAGTATTTTACTAAGCGATAATAGGACTAAGCGGTTGATGGAAATTGATCTAATGTTTTGATGGGTTCGAGTTCGAACGAAACTTTGGAATAATTAAAGAATACTTAAAAATATTATTCATTTATACGATGAAATCAGAAATCTAATGATTACCTTTCAACGATTCTAATCGACTTAGTTGTTTGGGATTTCCCGCCGCATATCTTTGTAGCTCAATTTGACTGTTGGCCTTTATAAAAGTTTTAGGTGTCAGCATTTGCGCGGACCTAAAACGTTAAATTGAAAAATGATAAGAAATGGTAATAAAACTAAAATAATATAAATGCTAAAACAAGAATAGGATTAATGTAGAAAACAATTACTAATCAATTAAAACAAAACAAAATCAAATTAAAATTCAATACAAATGAAATCAAAGTAAAACATTATAAGAAATAAACAAGATGTAAGTGACGTCACGAGCTCCCATTACTCGTCAAGTTGCAGCGGAGGAAGGAAGGACTTCATAATGGTCTGAAGCTAGTCATGCATTCCCGAAAACAACGCGAGAAATAACATTATTGCACTAATAAAAATATGTATAAACTGTCACAAACCATAATAATGACGACATAATAATACGTATTTCATAGGTTTTTATAATAATAAAATAAACAAGTATTTGAAAGCGACTTGACAAAATGACATTTACATAGTCTAATACAACTTTGAATTCTTAAAATTTATAAAAGAGCAATTCTATAGGCACCAGAACTTTACATAATATATACAAAATAGTAGGTTCTCAATGAAGCAATGATTCAACCGTAAACAGTTTTAGATCTTACCCAGAGGAATCCTCGCCAACTTGATCCGCATATAAAATTTCGCAGAGATGCTCCCCGAAAGCCTACAAAGCAGTAACCGTATCGTTAACTACGTACTTTGAAATATCCTACTAAATTAACCTCTTGCTCTTAGTTCGCCACAATCGCCCACTTAAAAGGCCCGAACATACATCCTTTCTATCTGTAATAATTTAGTTTGCAACACACATAAACAAACAGCGAAGATGAATAATACAGAGTCTGATTTTCAACTCTATTTGTGAAATAAAAAAGTTTTGAATTGAATCAAACGCCTGACACGCGTCGTAGGAGCTACGCACGCTCGCATGCATGTACGGCTGCACGCACACACACAGACATTTAATACCCAAAAATGAATAAATAATTAACAATTTATTTTTATTAAGCAAAATTTTTGGATAGTTCACTCACCACTCCATTTTCTGGTGGGTCGCCGTTACCAAACGTAGAAGTCACTACTAATAAAAGGGCTTCGTGTTCTATAGATGTTATATCATAGTCAGCCATACAGTGTACCTGTTGGTAAATTAATTCTCATAAAAATATCCTTTAATTTTATTCTATTCACTAGATAACTTAATAGATTCACTTTGAATTTTTATGAAAATATACAGAGTCTTTTCAAGAAAATATTAACAGTAACATTCTACGAAACAACAAAACCTAGAAAACTACTAAACGACACAAAAATATATGGTTTTGAGAACAAAAAAACACACCTAAAAAGAAACAAAATAGTGAAATATACCTGAGCATTAAACGCATGTCCGAAGATAACGCCTAATTCCTTAGCATATTGCTCCGATTTTCCAGTCTCCGTTGCATAAAGCACAGTTGCCTTAATCCTCTTAGAGAGGGCTCTGCCGAAGAGCTTCGAAGTGAATTTCACAGCCCGAGCAATTTGCTTGAAATGGAACTTTCTATTAATGGGCCTCTTTCCAGTGATCGGCTTAGATTTCTGCCATTGATGCGTCTTCCAAGCGGGCTCCTGTTCCAAAGTTCACGTCAACAATTAATTATTGGTTTGCGAATTTATTTAGCGTATTAATTTCAAAGATTAATTTACTAACATCTTTCAAAATTGTATAGCATCGTTCAAACATTTTTAATAATAATTATGTTCAGACAATTTCATTGTTGCATTAATAAATGTTTGCAATCCTACATTATTTTCAATTAAAATATAATTTTAACTTAAATTCATGAAAAATGAATATTTTTAACAGTAACCTGGTATTCGTAAGATGGTTTCAGGTAGTACAGCGCCATCTCTTGATGGAAAACTGGAGTTATGGACGAAGACATTGGAGGCACAATCCATATCCAATCGGCGGGACATCCAGAGCTAAGAAAAAAAATGAAATAAATAGAACCCTAAATAAATTATTACAAAAAAAGACTGCGTTTGAGTGCCTAATTCACCAAGTCTTATATAGAGAACTGCTAGGTAAACAGGTTTCATGATAGGCAGCTAAAAAGCTATAGTGTAAGTTATGCATTTCTCTTAAAAAAACACCGGAACTGAGCATACGATAAACCATCAATAACATATCGTTTCATGTAGTAACCCAATAGTTTCATGCATTTCATTAAAATTAGAATTCTATTATCTCTAGGTGTACTATATCTGAGCAGACATTGCTATTAACGCAGTATAAACGCATACAGCAAACAATTTTGACCTACTTCCCTCTACATAAACAGTGTAAAATTATGTAGTACTCATAACTACTCGTAAAATAGAAGTCTCGGATAGTAAACACTATATTATTATTTACACATTTGAGACGAAAAGCATGAACCAAGCAATGTTTTGTTGCGCAAAACTGAACGGTCGCACGTTTTGTTATCGTATCCTTGTTAACACGTGTTCTACGGTTATACAAGAACATTGTTGTTGTTGTTGTTCTGTCTGAGAATTCATAACAACAGTGTTGAATGCTAGTGATGATGGGTTAATGCATTCACAGTATTATTCTGCTAACAAGTTTGGTCGAATTTGCGTTTATCTTTTAATCTTCTAGCAGGGCTACTCGCTAAGTTATCAGTTAAGTAACCAACTTGACTCATAACTAATTTCATACATTAAATATTTATTTAATTAGAAAATTATTAAAAGTTTACCACCATGCCACAAGACGGAGTAAATATATTTTATAGTTTTCTATATATTACTGTATCAATTTTTTAAGCAAATTCTTAGAAAAATTTTAAACACAGATTAAATTTAATATTCACGGTATATACCTATGTTCAAACCTTGTCAATGCTTAGTGGGTAGTTGGAAATAAATACACTGACACTTCAATGTCAGTCTGAGCGATGACACAGTCGTTGCCTCGAATTCGAAAGACGTCCGTTCGTAACCTCCGCTGGTTAGCCGTGCTACCGGTTTTGTGTTGTGTAGTGTGCCTTAGCATCCCAGGACCATCATCAAAGGATCATCGGCCGTGCCTATATCCTATATCCTGCAGTGAAAGAGCGCCGCGTGTGACACAACCTACTAATCGTCCCGGATCGACTTGGATGTTAAGGTTAGTGGTTTTCCTTCACCCATTCACACAATAAGACTGAGGTAATTAAAAAAACTATTTTAAAAATAAAATAACAAAGTGACATGTCAACATTTTTTTTTATTTAATTCAAAAGTGCTAGGCGATATAAAGGAAACCTAATGCCTTGCGGCATGCAAGTATATATCAAGTAATTAAACAAAACACATTTTACGATAAAACGACGGGAATGTTAGTTAATTAATAATACGAAAACTTGTTTTGTCTTGTTATTGCAAGGGGCGCTTATGTTTTTATCATGATTTTTATGCGAGAAATTGTACGTACTCGTAGATGCAGTTGAATTAGTACTTGACTCTAGGTCTGTATGTTTGTACAAATTTGTTCCGGCTGTCTGAGTCGAAGTGAATACGTGACATCATTTTTAGTATCAATATTTGCTCAATGAGACGACAACTTTAAGTTATTCCTGATTGATCGAAATAAGAATTTATTGGTTGTGATTTAACTGAGATTGAATAGAACGATTAGGATTTTACTGATGGATATGTATGTCATTTTGTAGATTGATAAAATTAAAAAGAATAAAGAAAGTAATATCAGGAACAAAGCTTTCTTAAGTTTAATAAAATATCAATAAAATTGTCTACTTTTAAAAGTCAATTGTAATTTATTGTTTTGTTATAACATAAATTTACATAATTTTTTTTTTAAATTAATTTATTCATAAAAATCTTTAAGCCGCAGTGTATAGTGTCAGTCTATACGTACCATAAGGCATGTTATTAAAAAAAATCCACGTAAACAAATTGCCAACTAATAGTGTTGTCTTTTTTAAAACCTGAGAAAGCATGTCATAAAACACTTACCGAAGTCGATTCTCATTGTCCAAGTGTTTGATGAAGCTCTCTGAAGCCGTGTGGTGGTCCACGATGGTGGCGTTCTGTTGCTGGAAGCTATGGAGAACGGCAACATTGACTTCGACCAATGCCTTGTCCTTCCACAGGTTGACCGGTGTTCTGGTGTCCAATCCCATCTTCTGGGCCACTTTCTGTTCCAAAAATTGTACGTTTTAATCATCGAAAAATGTTTATGATTGATACACTTTTGGTCCAATAAATGTTCTCTTTTCAATATAATTTTTTTATTATTTGAGCTATCGTAAAACAATGAAAAGGGTTAAGTGTTAGCTACCTATCCTTACTAAAATTAAAACGTTTTCATGTTTAACATCTGTGTTGCTATCAGTTTTGACGGTTTTTAATTCCATACGTTTTTGGTTAGCGTAAATAAATTAGGTTATAAATCTATTTAAGATTAACTTTGTTACATGTTTTATCGGCATCAATCTACTTTAAAACTACTTTTACATATAAATGCTTTAAACTTTAATTTTACTAACAATGAAACTGATTTTAAAATTAATGGCATATTTGTCTATGTTTATGATTAATATAATGATGTAGGGTGGATGTTTTTAGGAAAAAATTTCCGAAGTCTCTTAAGTAGCTACTTAGTAAGTAGATTCTTTGTTTAAGTAAAAACCCACAACAATGAAAATTAAATCACCCGTAGTGGAAAAATGTTTAACAGTTATAAAGCTAATTAAAGAAAAGTGCTCTTTATCGGGTTACACGGAAAACCTGTTACAATTTTCAGATTAAAAGCTTTTCGAGTTATTTGATATTGTGGCGTTACAGGCTGTATGTGCATTTGTTGTGAAATCACCTAAGCACCTACTAATGAAGAAATTTATTTACTACGCTGTTCCAATTCGGATTGGTAGAAATAAGGGTCATGTCGGGATATTCCAACCACCCAAAGTATCTCCGACTAAGTTTAACGACTGTTATCTATACCTACATATAAAATACTTTGTCCTGAACTGACTGACAGATCATCGCACAGCCTGAACTGCTGCTCGTAGAGATCTGAAACTTGAGGGTATGTTCTTAGTACGACGACATATCCGATAAGAAAGTATATTCTGAAATCCTAAGGAGGTGAAAAACGGGGCTAAAGTTTGTATGGGACCAAGAGATTCCTTGTTTCATCTACTTTATTATGACCCGATTATAAAGTACACTCGGATGAAGTCGCAAGGAATCAGCTAGTCTGTTGATAACAGCCGACACCGACGGCTTAACGTACCCTCCAAGCATGGAAGCCACTACCACTTACCACTAGCATGTTCAAGCGATTAGTGTCGCAGAAGTTACGGCATCCGATCTCGGTGCTCATGTACCAGCCGTTGAAGGCGTTGGCGGTGAACTCAATACCACCGCAGTCGAACCGCATACTGGAGACAGCTGGAAGCGCGTACCAACGAAGTTCCAACTCTTCAAACCAGTCGTATCTAACAGAAAGAAATGCCGTATTATCTCACATGAATATCAAAAAACATAGATTCTCTATGATCGTTTAGTTACTCCTGTAATGTATAGGTCGGTAAGTATAACAAAAGACTCCACACGAAAATAATAATACGCACAAATTTTTGGCAAAAATTGTGGTTCTTGCGCGGTAAATATAACCCATACGGGGAGGCAGCTCATTGCATTAATTTCCATTTCCATTTTATAATAGCTGTTTTCATTAGATAATATTACGAGTAGTAACATCTTATTGAAGTCTTCTTGGGCGATTAAGAATAATTCAAAATGAGTCATGTATATGTAATGGAGTGGAGCAGCATGATCTCAAAGCCTACTCTGATTGAGAGGACAGATATATGCCCAGCAGTGGGCCACAGAAAAGTTACGCTCGTCGCAACTATCTAATACCTCAAACTTATATACGACAGCCATATAAGAACGAATATAAAAACGACATTCGTCGAAGTAGAAGACCCATCGTATTAAAAGTTGTCCTAGACGAACGAGCTTAATAAGGTTAGGTCGTAAGTTTTTTTTTTGGGTGCCCGTAATTACCCACAACTCGAGTGGAAGTTTTCACGTCACTCTGTTATTAGGTATCGAGGTCTTAACGCACTCATTTTTTCAAGTTCTCTTACTGGTTTAGATATTAATACTTACCACGGACCTTAACTTATTCAGTAAGCTTCTACGAAACTTTGTTATCAATAGACAATTTTTTTCTTATCGTAAATGAGTATCAAACGAGCATGAAGGCCATCTGAAGCAGTCTCTGCAATCCATGGACACTCACGTTCAACCTCAAATAGGAAAGAAGTCCTATCTGAGACCATACGTGGAGGGGTTGCTACTCACGCGGACTGAGATGGTCGCTTAGCGCTTAGAGATTAGCGCGTTCAAACAAACAAACAAACGCTTCAGCTTTATATATTGATATAGATTACATTACACATACTTAATTATAGTCTATCGTGAATGGATACATAAAATTGATGGTTGAATAAAATCTGATAAGTTGCGTGTAACACAAGTGTATCATAACACATAAATTCTATACGCACTAGACGTGCGAATCGAAGCTATTAAGATAAGATATTATTACGAGTATATCGCCCAAGTATTTGATATATTCGAAGTGATCTGATATTTCAATAGCGGTGTGGGAGGTAGCTGATATAAAAAAAAAATTCACTAGATACTATGGAAATACTGAAGTTTAGATAGAAACCGTATTAATTTATTTGGCATTCGTTAAGTAGGTACCTGTACCTACGTATTTAAATAACTTATCTATGATGAATAAAGTTTGAGTTTTGACTTCTATTGCTTTTAATCAGCCCAATTTTCACTTCAAGCTGAGAGTTAATATATACATATTTATTACTCGACTTTGATGACGGGTGATGATTACAGGGACTCGATGGTAGTCTGTTATTTACAGCGTTTAAATGCTTATTAGAAATTACAGGGTTTAATAGCCTGATTATAGCAGCAATGAAAATACATGTGCCAAATCGGAATACGAAAATATCTTTATCGATACAAATAAATAAAATTTGAGTGTCTGTTTGTAATGTTAAAATAGCAAATTTTTACTTAATGCTTATTCATGGTAAGGGATTTAAATATACCAAAATAACATTTTTTACAATTTTTGTCTGTCTGTCTGTTTGTTCCGGCTAATCTCTGGAACGGCTGGATCGATTTTGACGGGACTGTCACCGGCAGATAGCTCATGTAATAAGGAGTAACATATGATAGGCTACTTTTATTATAAATTTATCATAAAATTGAACAATACATATTTTGGTAAATTCTACGCCAACGAAGTCGCGGGCACGGCTAGTTTATCGAAGTTATTTAACGAAAATAACAATTTAATTTATAAAGGCAACCTCAAAAGGTAGCACTAACCGCACAAAATGTCTTTATCAGAAACATAAAAACGCCTAGCAATTTACTTCTCAATTCCTTTGGACGCACTCAATCAACACACACCACGGTCCCTAACAGCGCATTAACGCCTGTTAGCATTATCGGACGTGATACATTATTGAATAGGCCCCGGCCTGTGCTCTATTTATGGGCAATAAACGCAGATTGGAGATCGGTGGACCACGCTTTTACGATACAATCTCACAACGGCCCGTACGGTCGCAGACTACGCCGCGCGGGGCATAATGCATTCTTATATTTTATGCCAGCATAAATCTTTGATGGAAAGTAATAAGGTGAGATCTTAATTCTCGTATTATAGATACATTTTCGATATATTTACGTTGTTTCATGCAATTCAAAGAAGCTAGCAGTGTAGATCGCAATCTATTTCACAGATTAAACCTTGCCTTCAACCCTTTTTTATGTCCCACTGCTGGGCACAGATCTCTCCTCACAACCGAGGAAGGCCTGGAGCATACTCCACCACATTGCTCCAATGCGGATTGGTGGAGATACGGGTTAGTAGCCAACCCGTGTCGGATGTTGTCAAACCGCCCAAAGGGCCTCCGACCAGGTTTAACGAATGTTGTCTGTCGATGACAACCGGGATAGCTTAACGTGCCCTCTAAAGCACGTTTGCGCGCATGTTGACCACTAGCGGTGACATCCGAGTGTTGCCGCGGCCGACGTTGCTTAACAGTGAGATCGCTTGCGACCCACACTACCAGCGGGCCGCAGCGCGCTTCTAGCGGGGCTAAGTACGCTTTTAGCGGGGATATGCGCGCTTATAGCCGGGCTAAGTACGCTTTTAGCGGGGATATGCGCACTTATAGCGAGGTTAAGTACGCTGTTAGCGGGGCTATACGCGCTTCTAGCGGGGCTATTCGCTCTTTTATATTTTAATGTATCCTATTTCTACATTACGTTGTGTCGCTATTGGATAGCCTAGTAAACAAATAAATAGCCAACTTTGATGACGATAAGCCAATCCTCTTCTGTATTTCCAGTGAAGATTCCGGTCTTAGAGATTCCCACGGACCAAGGCGACAAATATTTGTTCGAAAGCGTAGTTATATGTGACTACTTGGACGAGAAGTATACAAGGAATCCACTACATTCCCGGGACCCATTTGTCAAAGCTCAAGACAGACTTCTGATTGAGAGGTTCAATGAGGTGAGTTGGCCTTAATATATGTACGAGCTACTGCCCCGCGGTTTCAACTGCGTTAAGAATTGCAAAGTAACGCTTGATAGCCTATAAAAAGAATTTTTCAAATCGGTCCGATTGTCCCTGAGAATAGCGCGTTCAAACAAACAAACACTTCAGCTTTATATTATTAGTATAGATTTTAAATTCCGTTATTTATTTACAGTTAATAAAAGGCAGCCTCGAGTGTTTCGACACTAATTTCGCTTTCGGCAGCGAACAAATTATCCAAACTTTGGACATATTTGAAAAAGAACTAGATTCCAGAGGTAATAAGTTATAGTATATTATTATTTTTTATGATATGAAGTAGCAGACGAGCGTGCAGGCCACCTGGTGATAAGTGGCCGCTGCTGTCCATGGACATCTACATCCAAGCTCAAGCAGGCTCATGTCCTGCCTGAGGTCGCGTGTAGTTACGCTGCTCCGGAGGCTGATGGTCGCCTCGTGTAAGTGTGGCCGGCAACTGCACCTTTCCACCGAAACACAACTGAAT
>DWQK01003029.1:0-12131 GCA_018231225.1 Noctuana stator | reverse complement strand
CCCACAGGAACATTTTTTCGGGATAAAAACTATCCTATGTGTTAATCCAAGTTACCCTCTATGTGTGTGCCAAATTTGATGGAAATCGGTTGAGCAGTTGATGCGTGAAAGAGTAACAAACAAACAAACATAGAAACTTTCGCATTTATAATATCAATAGGACTACCGCCCCGGCTTCGCACGGGTGCAATGCTGATACTAAACACACTACAGAAAAACTGTGAACGTTCATACATACAAACCTTCCTCTTCAATCGCTCTGTCTATTAAAAAACCGCATCAAAATCCGTTGCGTAGTTTTAAAGATTTAAGCGTACATAGGGCTATAGGGACAGAGAAAGCGACTTTGTTTTGTACTATGTAGTGATTACACAACCTTCATAAGGCTACAAAATCAGTCTTCGTCATCCTATGGCCGATATCCTTCTCATATGTGAGTAGACCTATGCCCAGCAGTGGGAACAATACCACAAGCAAGTTTTTGAGTGTATAAATAAACATTTTACTTTTTAATTCGATTAGCTAATTCAAAAAAACAACTTTTTCGCCTATTTCGTCCTTGTTAAAGCAACGCCACAGATCGCAATTCAAAGTCGCATTAATTCTTTTAACACCCTCCCAGATAACAATTAAACCCCAAATAACAGTGTAAAAATATATCAGTTACCATTTTGCAGTACAAAGCCTATCGGATTTAGGATTGTCGTAATGTCGAGGGGCGTGACATGGTGACATGGTTACATTTGGCATTTTGGCGTTTCGTTTCCTTTTGACTTGCGACGTGGGTCTCATGGGTGTTCCCCTGTTTAATCTGTGCTATTATTAAATTGATAAGAGCAGCAATACTTAGCTATTTTATACTTTGATAAGTAAGTACCTTCGAGAAATTTACTCAATATCTGTATAAATTGTAGCCCATGTGTTATTCTGATGTATAAGCGATGTCATTGTAAAGTTTCGTTAAAATCCATTCAGTAGTTTTTACGTGAAAGAGTAACAAAAATCCATCCATCCATCCTTGGAGGTTTGAAGTATCCAAAAAAATGCTACTCGAAGGTTGCGGATGGAATGTGCCGTTGCGCTAAGATGACTTTGGACTAACTGGACCTGGATCCTGGATGAGCTGGACTTGCAGAAGCGGTTCTTCTCAGGGCTATGCAAGACGTCAGTTTATAGTTCTTAGGTATTGGAACAGCGCCCCGTATCGGGCGTGTCGGGAACTAAACATCGTATGGATAAAGTGACATTAGGTAAGTAACTCGATTACTTAACGTAGTTCTTATTATTCGTGATAGGGCCACTGTTTCTTCTTCGACATCAATGCTGAAGCCGCTACACTACACTTACTAGTTCGTATCTAGTTCACTAATTTTATTAACTTTTCAAATAAGACTCTTAAAAGTCTTAATGGTGCAAAGGTTTCATACTACTTAGTATTAAAATAGATCACGGAAAAGCTTACCACATTTGAATAATAATAGTTCATCATTAGGCCATTACTGTTCTTGGGTACTTGGCGATATCTGTTCATAAATATGATGTTTTAATAAACATAAAGTATCGTGTCTTCGTCTTATTAATTGAAACTTCTCTTTCAAATGCGCAAAGCTAATTAGTAGAGATCTTATTCAAAGGAGTTCTAGGTAAAGTATTGGTATAGTAAAAGTTCTGATTTCTAATGAGTTTTAAATTGTGTTTCTTATACGGTATTGAGAATGTAAAAAGCAAATGAACAAATAAGTATTTAGGGATAAGTTCCAAAGGTCAACGGGTCCCATACTAAGCGGAGCCTAGGAAATAAAATACCAGATAAACATTAAACATACAAACATATATTTCTTTATACATAAACACTTAAATAGAAAATTTTATAATATCACTTAGAAGCAGCTAAATGAGGGGTTGCCTGGAAGAGATCGCTTTTTGCGATACGGTCACCCATCCTTTAATTACCTATGTAATGCAATGTTGTTCTTTGCAAAACACATTGAAATACCATTCTTTTTTTAAATTTTCTGTTAAGAACTTTTTACTTTCTTTGTTTCATTCAACCCAGAGCCCAAGTTAACAAGCACAATGTTAAATTGAATCAAACTGGATTAGAAGTGGCTTTGAGGTGAATTGTTAATGACTTCCCGATAAATTAGTTCGACACTGTCTATTACAGCACGATTATACTGAATGCTGAGGTCTAATAAATTGACGAAATAACTGATGTCTGTAGAGAGTATATTGGAATTTGCGAACATTTGCCTCAACGATTGCCAGTGCTCAGCGCTTCGGAGGGAAATTGGTGGTCATTTATCTCGTTCAGCTATAATCCGTTTCCAGTCCGGTCGATATTATGCAAAGTTTAAATGGACGGATTTGTTTAATGGCACTTTCTACGGTAATTTCAGTCTTAATGTGATAATAATATTATTATTTTTGTAGATCTAGACGTTTCTAAATTTAATTACTAAGTGGTAAGGTCAATGACTTGCAAATGTAGTTACCATACATACCTATATCGTATATAAATTTATTAGCTTAGCTGTGGTAATACTGGTTGTCTTCATGCGAAACGGAGATTGAAAGACAACATTTTCCTACAATAATTGTATTCGTGTATTTAGTTAGTGGGTACCAATACCAACCTTATTAGCTACTAGCTGTGCCCTGCGGTTTTACCCGCGTTAATAATTGTAACATAATGCTTCATAGCCTATAACTTTCCTCATGAATGTAGCTATCACACTCAAAAAGATTTTTTTAAATACGACTTGTATTTCCAGAGATTAGCGCGTTAGATAATAAATGAAAAATATTATGTCCGTAAATTGTCAATCGTTTCTCATCAAATCTTTTAAGGTTTGCACGGTTAAGTTTGTAGCATGCTTGTAGAATGCATACAATAGAAAATATCAGAACAAATCATGTAAATCAGATCCCTTGTTGTTGTTTATTATATTTAAATGAGCCACACCTCATAGGTATGTAAGGTCCCTTTTAATAAAATATATATTGATTCTATTATACTGTGTGTACAAAAATTCGCTTAGATCATTATGTTTTCTCCTTATTTCTAATAACATGTGTCCAGTAAGGTACTCTGTGTAGAAAGAAATTGATTAATTGATTAACTTAATGGAAAACGGACATAAAACACTTATCCCGAAAGCTCTGTTACAGTCTGATCTCGTTAGCAAATATTTGAAGTACAGATTGGTCGTACACTCTACTTTCCCGTTATTTCGTGGCTTCACAGGGAAATTGGCTCTCAATCATCAAGAAATTCATTATACCTACTAGTAGGTAGGTATATTTCGTGTGTCAATATCAATATTATCATGTCTTTGAGTTCAATATGCTTAGGCCAATTTCAAATCAAGTACGACAAAGAAGTAAGTATAACTTTTTACGCGCGTAGTACATAACATAGATTAGCTAAAAATTCTCACGTGTGTGAGAGTAAGAAATATTTTCAAGGAAGTAATGTTACCTAAATAACTAGCTCGAAATAGCAATAAAAGCAAGTCCCCGCCTTGGTTCGAGTTTGAAAGCAAATAAGATTTAACTTTAATAACTTGTTTACTTTGCACGGTCTCGTCGGAGTCAATATAACTTGTAGAATAAGTATTTGTTTATTCATCGGATAGTTTGCTGTTGGTGTTTGAGTATAGACGCTTTGATAAATATATTCAGAACGAATTACCTGCGGCGCGGCGTCTACAGCGATTTTACTAGAAATTCGAACTTAACCCTTATCTTTTGTGAGATTTCTCGCAGTTTCCTTTTTATATATTACTAGCTGTGCCACGCGGTTTCACCCGCGTTAAGAATTGTGAGGTAACGCTTGATACCCCATAACCTTCCTCATTAATGTAGCTATCAGACACTAAAAGAATTTTTCAAATCCGTCTTGTAGTTCTAGAGATTAGCGCGTTCAAACAAACAAACAAACAAACTCTTCAGCTGTACCTATTAGTATAGATAGTGGTTATATAAGTTCCTGTAGCAGTTCTGACCACGGTAAGTTTCGTACTCTCGTAATTCCCTCCTTAAAGCAATCATTATATCAATGATCAGATTAATCTTGTGTGATGTCATCTAAGAATTCTTCATTCTTCTGTAAGAATATTAATGAATTCTTTAGCCGGAAGACCAATACTATTTCCTCGCTTATTTGGTAGTTAACCCCCAAGATAGAGTGTGTTCGTAATTAGAGACATTTACCAAATGCATAGCGTGTCTCGGCGCTGTGCCAATGTTGTGCGGAAATCGACTTATTTATTTCGTGTATTTTCTTCCGTTGCGAGGATATGTGGCACAAGACAATTCATTGTATATATATTTATGTTACTTAGATGATAATTTGACAGAACAAAGTATTATCTAAATATATATAAGTTCTTCAAAAGCCCAACCGAACGCCGACGGGATTCTAATTTAACTTACAAAATTGGACCCATACTAATATAACTGTACTTACATGGAAATTTAAATAAAAGGTTGTAATTAAAGAGAAAATTGATGTCCCACAAACTAGCGTAAACCGCAGTAGTATTTGAAACGTTGAGTAGCTCATTAGTTTACTCAATAAGCAATAATGAATAAGAATGAATAATTCTCAATAAGTCAATACTTTCAACATATTGCTTATTCTGATGCTCCCAGTCTTATTTCTACCGTGCATCCTGTATTTATTTATTGATAGTTTCGTTCACCGTTACATCTAATGACATTTAACTGCTTTAAACGTACGTAAGTCAGAAAAATCATTGATACGTGCCGCTTGGTTTGAAACCCAGTCCCTCTCGAATAAGAGTCTTTTATACTTAACCACATGGGCTATCACCGCTATACAAGTAAGTCACATTTCGTAAAACTCTAATTATTTCAGTAGTAGACTAAACTAAACTATCGGTATACCGATACATTTTTCTATATGTTTCAAAAGGTGCAACTACTAATTATCATGAATAAACAATAATTATCGGTTTAATCGTATCGAATCAGGTCAGCGGGGAAGTGTATGGCTTACAAACATTTGCGTAACGAATTGCGTGCGCCCCGCAAAACACTGTTACCAGCATAATATAGAACATTCTAGAGGTACATATTGAGAATAATAATGAGATCAGAATGAAGAGTGCAGTAATATTGATATCAATGTTATTCGATGAAGCATGTATGTGACATGGGTATAAGTAATGTTTACATTATTTATAGGAGTATATAATAATAGTTAAAGCTATTTGTTACATTGAGTGACGCAACCAAATGGACTTGGAGGTAAACTATTTGGAACATGAAATGATTCGATCGAATTTCAACCCATAGACAGTCATTAGTACCTACATATTTGTAAATGTTGCTTTCAATAAAATGTGTTATTATAATGGGTTGATTATGACGTCGAACAGAGGGTTGCTTGAAGAGATTAAAAGGTTAATTATAACAAAATATGTATGTCACATACACTTAACGACGACCCGTATGGCGTAGTGGTTACCACGCCAGTCCATCATTCAAAGGGTCCCGGGTTCGATTCCCGGCGGGGCAGAAATTTGAATAATGAACTTACTCGTAGATTTCTGTTCCCGATCTGGGTGTTTGTGTAATTTAAAATAATAATTAATTTGTGTGTATCCTTGGCACCCACGATACTAGTGTGGGGCTGTGAGAGTGAAGCGTTATTATTATTATTATTATTTCTACGATGCGAAAAAAAAAACTCCTTGTCTCTTCTGCGTCGTTGGCAATGTTTGTTCGTCTATAATATTATGTATTTTATCTTTGTATATTATAAAATTAAATACATCTTTTAAATAAACAAGTACTCCACTCACATTCAATTAAAATTCAGTGCATTAGAAAACAATTACAAACATTTTCAAGCAATTTATGTATCGGCCTTGCGGGGAAATCGCCTCTCATTAATTCCGTTGAAACTTAAGAGCTTCTACTTTGTTCTTTTTGACTGCACTATGGATTAAAGGAAATACAATATTTTCTGCTAACGAACCCATTCGACGGATTTTTAAAGTTTAACGACCATTTTATACACTTATTTCATGCATTTAATGGCGGTACAGATTTTGGAACGAATTACGATAATATTCGTTTAGCGTGCGGACTTTCTTGTTTTTCTTTACTGATAAGATTACTTAAGGATTGATAACGAAAGAGGTTTCCAAATGGGGCCGACTTCTGTTCATTAAATGTAAATCAGAATTTGTTTTAGCGACTATTTATTACACTTAGAAAGTTAATGGGACCAAGACATTTGTTTTTTAATCTGTTCATTTTTCTGATCATTTTTTTGTCTGTAATAAATTATTTCTTACTTCTGAGTCTGAAATGGGATTTTATTTTTTTTAATATTAAAAAAAATATTAAATCCTCCTTGTAGTAAGAGAAGTCTTGTCATTAGTAGAATGGTGTCGTCTCGGTCAATGAAGAAGTGCCCTGAAGTGGAACTCCCGGAATTTCAGTATTAAGTAGATATTATTATTTATTTCAGATGCCTATTATCTTAGATCGTTCGTAGCATCAATTATTTCATCATTTTAGTCCGAGCTCTAAGGGAATAATGAATAAGGAACTGTTCTTACAAAGCTCACGGGACTTTATTGTAATTAGGCGTAAGATCAAAGATGAAATCGACCGGAAATCCTTACTTAAGAATGTTTTCTATGCTTAATTCTAAGAGAGATTTTGATTTTATGCGAGACAAATTAATTGGAGGTTGAAATTTCACAGAGCAACCGGAAGAGAATTAAAAAGAGATTAATATTACTTTAGTAGAGTCTATAATAAACATGTGTGCGTCGATGTCAATCCAGACTACTTCCTGCACGTAATTTCCTTAAAATATATTTTTAACTCTTCTGTCTTTGACAATTGTCTATGTTGCATAAGGCACGACAATAAAAAATGGATGAGTGCACCCGAATCCACGAAAGGGGCAGCCAGGGGTTGGAAAGTAGATCTGTGCCAGACGCTAAAGCCGCGACTGAGTGGCGCCGGCACCCCTTAGGAAACTGTGATTGCCAACCGCTAAAGCGCTTAAACTTAGGTACGCACCACGACTAAGGTATAGTGTGAATAATAAAAACTGCATAATATGTGTGACAATATAATTGTTTAATACATTTTCCTACATTTATAGACAAATGTTTAATATTATGTTTAAATGGTTAAAATGTTAGAAAATGTATTAAGTGGGAATGGCCACAGTACCTACTAGTTCAAGTGACCTACACCCGTATTTGTGGAGCAATAAGTGTACAAGTGCCTTTATTTCAATAGTGTAAAGGTAGAACAGAAAACTAGATCTTGACACTATAAGGAGGATGACCATAACGGGGAATCAACGGCTCTGTTACATGTTACAGCCATCAGTATTCATTATAAAATGTCATAGGCTAACAAAAATCATAAAACGTTGCTGTTGTAGCAGATATTAAATCTTTGGTGCTATTGATTGCTGTTTGTTCTTTGCTATTTTCGGTGAGTTTTTCTTCATTTTGCAGCGCTGCAGTGCTAGAAGCAGAAAGTGCTAGGAACGCTGACGGTTAATGTTTGTTCGGCATTGTTTGTTCCGGCTGAATGGGTCGTCGCCCGCAGCCGAGCGTGCGGGCTGCATCGCGCTACCACACATGTCATGTGTTGACCTTTGATTATTGCGAAGTGCGAACTAGAAACCGTTAGGGTCGAATGCTAAACTACTAGGTTTAAATGTTACTTATGTATATAATCAATAATTAAATTTCAATGTGAAATAATTTCAGCAAATTAACATTGAATTACATAAAGACAGGAATAGAAATCGAATTATTTTTTCCTTTTTTTAAATATTTATTCAAAGTTTTATATTACACCTAATATACAGCTGATTATATTTAAAAGTTTACAAGTTTATATATAAAAAAGAAACAAATAGGTACCTCAAAAAAAAATTATAGTCTCAGATTTGTTAAATTTATGTTGTTAAATAAAATTATTTAATTTAAATTTTTTAAGTTGATTTATTATTATTTATTTACTTCTACTTTTTATTAAGGGAACAGAAGTTCCGTACAGAGAATTGTATGACGTAGGTACTTCATTACCTTACGTTACTATCTCTCCTTATAAGAATAACTCGGAAAAATCCCTAATGAGTGAGTGACACTGACATTTAATATCCTTAATTACGACATGATATAATTGGCTGGATATTCGTAATAAACAATAAGGTATTCGTTCGGTTGTTATTACTATCAAAATAATATGGAAAGACTCTTGTGAACGCATAAAACGTGTGGGTTCTGTTATTAGGTATTTATCTGAAACCAAAGTTTAATTAATTTATTCACAAAAGCACAATATTTGGGCCAACGAAGATACCTATATTAATTACTCTTTTATGCAATATATCCACAGAGTATTTCATGATACGTCACGGTAAACACTTACATGTATAAAAGCTTAAGAAACTATAAATCCAGAAAAACTTTTGAATCCAATCAATAATAACGACAGTACGTAAATATACATTTTTGTAAAGTTGAAAATAAGAGTTGAGTTTTGCACCTGGTATGAAAGCAAACGATAGTTACTCGTATAAGTCTGTCGTAGAGATGTGCCCAAACCATTCGTTTCCTCATGTTCATACGTATTTCCTCATCGGTTAAATGAAAAGTAGTCATATTATTTGTTTATAAAGCTATTAAATTTTCCATATTGTTTATATGCATTTACAGAAAATACAGAAATTAAAATCAAATCGATACAAGCGGGATAGCAATTGATTTTGTTGGAATGATTTTTTTATTTTATGTTTATCATTATTTTTGGCAATTTATAAGTTGTAACTTACCAATTGTACAAATTGAAACAGTCCAGATTATAAATAAAAATAATTTTTTTTTTTTTAATACGTCGGTTAAAAAATATCTTGTTCGTCGTACACCTACCGGGGCGCGACGGTTCTCGAATGCTTCCGAACGTTTCTAGTCGTTAGGGAATTTTTTTCCGGTGAGTTTTTTGAAAAGAGCCAGTTCCCTGTTTTCTGTAGTTAATCCTACGGCTTTGATATTCGACGTAACGATGTCAATCAGGCTTTGAGAATTCATTTATTTATGAATTGATTAACGGGAATCGCATCAAAGGCACGGGAAAATGAATGCCTTTTGAAGCTTTCTTGGAAGTTGAAAACGAGATGCTTAAAAGATTAACGGGAATACTGACCCAAAAGCAGTGATTTTTAAAAAACGTTGCTTTTACGAATACAAATAGGTATTTATTATGTACTTGAACATAGGTAGTATATGTACACACTCATATGCTAAAATTATAATCAGTTGCTATAATCATACAATTTTCAAAATAATTGGATCTTTGTATGTTTGGAATTGGAATAGTTCTGGCCTACCACCAGACAGAATTGCTTCCTACTAATAATGAGTTGATAAGAAGGGATGCACGCAGCATGGAGAAACACAACCACTAAAGTTCATCAAACTCCAAACTCCATGCTCAGATGGATTGATGATGATTATGATATATAAGAAATAAAATAAAATGGTGTGGGTTTTATATTCACTTATTTCCCCATATATTTTCCCTTTAGACTTCCCTTAGCTTTCCTTTTTAGTAGACTTCTCTAGAGCAGGATCATAAACGTTTTCGTCATTGAAATATCACACAATGTCTTGACTCATCAAGCGATATAATGAAAATCTTATCTCTTCAGGTAACATGGTTTATACCACACAAAGAGAGCTCAAGTAGCTTATTGCTGTTCCAGTAAAATGTCTTTCCTCGTTTCCTATGAAAGCATTTTGGAACACGACCCACTGCGAATTGCGTAAACATTTCACATTTATTTCGTGACAAACTATTTTCTCATTATTTTTTTGTCATATAAGTACAGTTTTTTTTATTATTCATCTTTATCTTTGATTGCACCTAAGAATTTATATCAGCATGAAGTTTTTCTTCAATTTATGGTCGTGGGGACAGATTCCTGCTCAGCAGTGTGCCCCAAACAGGGTCACAGCGAGCATGGTAAAAAATCATCGAGTGAAACTTTTCCAGAGTTAAATTAATATTATTATAATAGCAACACATTTAAGAGACAATTGACAGTGTTGCAAATTAAAAGTAGCAATAAATATTCCAAAGAAATTCTATTTTTGAATTCCGTAATTTTTTTTATTTAGTAGCCGGCTCCCAAAATATTCAACATGCCCCACGTACGAGTATATTATGGTATTGTCTATGGGCTGCTACAAAAATTATTAAGTAGCTTGCACGCACGTATACCACTTCCTTAATATAAAAAGGCGTGAACATTCCCATACAAAGTATTCAAAAATAAATTTGTGAAGGGGTGGCTTTGGGACGTGAAAAGCGGGATCACGTCGACGCATCACATTGTGTTGAAATGTATTCGCGTGTGTGCGTACAGCTTTGCATTATTGTGACACGGAGGCTTGAATAAAACATTTTTCAAAGCTCGGCATAGTAAAAGCTCAATGGAAGTGGATAAATAGATAAAAGATTTTTTCATTTTATCAGATCTGACCTAAACAGATTATCTTATCGCATTACTACCTGAGTTCGCACGTGCATGCATGCGATGCTAATGCGTACACATGTTTAGCTACTCCATAGCAATAAAATTATATGGTTATGTTTATTATCTAATAAACATGTTTATAAAATGTGCTCTAATCATGAATAATATAAACATACCTACAATTTTATTATTCAATTCGGCCTTTTAGAAGTTCGTACAAAGGTTGTTATTACGACACCATATTCAGCATTTTATTTATATTTCCCCAAATAATCATATCGAAATAGGATACGAACCTATTATTTGTATTTATCTGTTAGCCATAATTTCAAGGCACAAGGGTATAGTCGTAAACCGTTCAATACGTGGCGGGTTCAATATGTGCAACTCATGTGTTTTAGGGATACGTTACCATTAATAATTCAAACAAAAACAAATCAAATAATAAATAATTTGGATTTATTGTTTGACTTGCTTCTCTTTTTGTACCTAAATTATATTCTTTTCAAGTTATTGTTTTTAAATCTATTAATATTATACAATATGACACCTATTACGAGTCAATCCGGCCGTTCTATCTAACCGAAGTGCTTTTGTTCTTTGTTCTAAATAAAATGTATTGATGCACATATTTGTTATCAAGCATTGGCAGTCACATAAATTTAACCCTTTTCAAATTATCAAAAAAAAAATTACAAAATATTATACGAGTGCAAAATTCACTGATAAAAAAAGTGAAAAAAAATTAAAAAAAGAATACAAATATTTGTTACATTGGCAGTCACATAAATTTAACCCTTCTAAAATTATTAAAAATAAATTACAAAATATTTTACGAATATAAAATTCACTAATAAAAAAAGTGAAATAAATAAATAAAAAGAATACTTTAAAATATAATATTGTTATATTTAATATTACCCTTATTGGTATACGGTCCCTGTGGTGTAATGGTTACCATCTCTAGCAGTTCCTATCCTCTTAGCAGTCAGTCAGAGAGAGTCTCAATGGGCACTTCATTAGTAATGAATGTTAGTATTATGAATAAGTAATATTCTTTAGCATAATTTTCATTAAAGTCCTCTAGCCGTACGGAACCGGTCTGTATTCCAATAATTCGCCCCAGAATGCAATATAGCGTATTGTCACGTACGCATTTCTGCGACGTTTATATGTGTTAATAAAGTGTGACCCGCCTTCGAGCCGCTGGCGTCCATATCAATAAGCGTAGGAGAATTTAATGAAATTCCCTTTCGAATTCCTTGCAATTCTTAGGTAAGAAATATCCCGCTTCTCTGTCTTAAATACCTACGCCGTTATTAATGTTCCAGATGCTGAGAATTTCGTTTTTTTTGGCCCGAGGAGCTATTGAAATAGTTGACAGAAACATTTTATTAATACAGTGAAAAGCTATGAAACAATTAGGTTCCATCGTTGTACAAGAATCACTTCTCCTTTTACTATATTTCTGAAGTTACTTCGTTTAGCACTTTTGGGGAATATGATGAAAAATTGTGAATGTGCTTCGATTTTTGTTATAACGCTCACCCTGCCCGCCACACATCTATTTTTTGTCAGTTTT
>DWQK01003028.1:0-12131 GCA_018231225.1 Noctuana stator | reverse complement strand
ATACCCAGGCATGCACATACACTTTGGTGGATCACTTGGAGTACATTTTGCGTTAATGCCACATACAAATCTTTCACATGGACTCTTGCATTTTTGTCCATCTGCAACATCTAAATAAAATGGTGGTGGGCATACACATTTGCCGGGTTGTATACATTTTTCGTTAGCAAAACAATCGGAATCACTAATGCAACGTTTTTGGTTCAAACTACACTGCCCTGACATTGGATCTTGGCTGTAACCAGGTGGACATTTGCAGGTAAACGATCCAGGTGTATTAATACATTCAGCGCCAAAACCACAAGCGGGTTGTCCAGACACACATTCATTTATATCTTCGCATGAACCATCAACAGTTTGTGAATAACCGGCCGGGCAAGCACAGTAACTAACTCCATCAGATATTATTATACATTCGGCTCCTTTTCCGCATTTGTTATCTTTTGTACATCCGGAGAGCACACAATGTCCATCCACAACTTTATAAGGTGGTTGGCACTGACATGTAATATCGCTACAAATTTCACAAAGATTATAAGGATTTCCTCCATATTCAGGTGGACATTTACATTCGTAACTGCCTGGTAAGTTCTTGCAAATAGCATTTAGACCACATGGACTACGTTCGTGTTGCGTACATTCGTTGATGTCCTCACATAAGCCAGTTTCTTTATTGCGCGCAAATCCTTGAGAACAGATACAAACATTTTCACCATCATGTACAATGCATTGCTCGCCCTGAGGACACGGATTGATGGTACTGCATTCACTAGGTTTTTTACCGCTCACGCATCCATCGATATATGGGTCTCCGCTATAACTACCAGGGCATTCACATTGAAACTGTCCCGGCAAATTTTTACAAACCGCCCCAACAGCACAAGGGCTAACATCACACTCGTTAATATCCTGGCAACCATTTCCAGATGTTGGATCTCCAGTAAATCCACTTTTGCAAAGACACTGAGCTACTTGTTCATTCAAAAGGCATTCGGAATTACTTCCACATTGCAAAGATTCACATGGATCTGAAATTTAAATAAAAATCTTTATCAATACAAATACATACAAAAGTAAATGTATTGAAAAAATGTTAAGTAAATGTATGGTAAAATAAATATGACAAACTTACGTCTACATTCATTTCCTACGTTTGGTTCTGGACAAAGACACTTAGCTTGTGCATCACATATAGCATTACCAGGACATTCATTATCAAATTTACAAGACAAAATTTCGGAGCATCTTACTCTGGCGTCGGGATCGGGTATAGTGCCTTCAGGGCATTTACAATAATAGGCACCTTCACTATTAGTGCATTCTGCACCAACTCCACAAATATTGTCTACTTGACATTCATCTATATCCAAACATTGTTTATATGCATCCCCTGTATAACCATCAGGACACTGACACGTGAAACTTCCTAATGTATTACTGCAACGTGCATTTAATCCACAACGTCCAACAGGTCCTATTGCAACATCACATTCGTCTATATCAATGCACCCAGCAGCAATGTCGTTCGGATCGAATGTCCATCCTTCGTCACATACGCAATATGCATCAGTGCCATCAGGTTTGCAATATGAGTGTTCCCCACATTTAACATCTTCACATGGTGCTCTACAAGGTACATCTGGTGGTGATCCAATAAATCCAATTGCGCATTGGCAACTGTAAGTGCCAGGAGAGTTGACGCATATAGCATTTTCTCCACACTTCGAGCTACTACTACATTCATCCACGTCAACGCACACCGATCCTCTGACATCAAATCCGTGTTTACAAAAACATTGGCCGTCAATACATTCAGCATTATTTGTGCAATCGAAATTTGATTTGCATATGGTTTTGACATCAATCTGTAAACATATAATATTAAAAATAAATCCTATAATACGTTGTTTTATAAACACAAATGAAATATATATACCTGTTCGCAAGCTATCTGAGGATCCGGTTTCGCTCTATATCCTTGAGGACAGACGCATCTATATCCTGGAGAAGCATTTTCGCAAATCGCTTGTGATCCACAGGGCCGCTCAAGCGACTCACACTCGTCTACATCGTGACAGCCGCCGGCAACGCTTGCGTCTCCCGTATATTCGGGTTCACAGGTGCAAATGAAGCTGCCCTCTGTGTTGGTGCATACGGCGTGCTCACCGCAAACTGGCTCGCTACTCTTACATTCATCCACGTCTGGTATAACAAATAACTCACATCTTATCACTATTACTATTAAGTCTATCATGATAAACACATACGCACGCAGTAGATACTCCAACAGCCACTACGAAGAGGAAGATGCAGGGCAAAGTCAGCTGAGAGAAATGTAAATGAAGAAAATCAACGAAACAGGAAAAACAATAGTATAGAGAGAAATATACAAGACAGGCGCATAGTTTGACGTAATGGCGCGGAAATTTTCGTGAATCAATAAACCAAAGATGTCACCTCCGTAGAGTACTCCAGAAGGCCACTCTGTGTCTGCAAAATTCATGTATAATGACATAAAATCAAGAAAAAAAGAATGATAGATTAGTAAGAGCGTGAAACTACCGCGCGTCCAATTGCGGTAGTATTTAGCGCGACTATTACACGCATTCGTTATTATAAGTCAGTTGAAGCATTAAACCACAGAAAGCTGGATTAGTTCATAGTGATAACACCTACTGTTGCATCGTTTCATATACTTACCAATACACTCGATATCAGGATTGCCTTCAAAACCTGGCGGACATATGCAACGGTATGCTCCAGGAAGATTTTCACAAAGAGCACTGCGGCCGCACGATGCACGTGAACACGCGTCGTGGTCCTGGCAACCCACGCGTGGGTCTCCTTCGTAGCCTGGAAGGCAGCTGCACTCATAGCCTCCCGCTATGTTACGACACGTTGCACCAGGTCCACATGCGCCACTGTTAACGCATTCGTCCACGTCCACACACTAAAAGTTAAAAAAAAAATTCATTATCTATTCAATTTAACGCATATATAACCATAAACTTAGGATTATATTTAATCATATAGGAATCTTGTTTGAAGCTTGAAATACTTACGCCATCAAAGGGATTTCCTGTATAGCCTGCTTGACATAGACACGTATAGTTTCCGGGATAATTCTGACAAATGGCGTTGGATCCACAAGCACCAGGTCTTCGGCACTCATCAATATCTACAATTACGCATAGAAAATTAATGTAAGATGTGTTTTCCATAGTAAATAACAAAATGTTCGTAATAACAATTAGTTAACAGTACTCAGTTATACCTCTGCATTCTTCTTCGCCATCACCTTCAAAGCCTCGGTTACACTTGCATATGAAATGAGCAGGAAGATTACAGCATTCAGCATTTTTAACACACCGTGCCGCTATCGCTGGATCGGCGCACTCGTTTATATCTAAATATAAAATAAAAATACAGTTTATGATACGACTATTATGAGTAAATTCATCATCAAATTTTTAGGCAACATCAATATTGTTATCAAGTTTTTTTTATTACCTCTGCAAGTGAATCCATCGCCTTCATAACCAGGAAAACACGAACATTGAAAACTGCCTACTGTATTCGTACAGTGCGCAAAAACATCGCAAGGCCTATCTTTACATTCATTTACATCTGAAACAAGAATTATGCACATGGTAACATTAATTTTATATACATACACAGTCATAATTTTATAGTTATACCTAAACTATAAAATTATGACTTTAATTATGTTTTAAAAAAGAAGTTTCTAAATTATTAAGAAAGGGATTCTAACAGGATATTTTTTAAATTTAGTAAGCAGTTTTGCGATAAATCGATCAAGCTAAGTTTCATTTTTAGAAAACGTCGTTTTATCCGTGTTTTCGAAAATGTGCCTATTTAAAAACTGCTACAATATCTGTGATGTGACTCCCACGACGCTCCCACTTTATGTAGCAACTATGACATGCTGCATTGTTACTTTAGTAATGATGAATTAAGATGTCATCTCAGACAATTAAATGTCAATTCCATTCAATTAGATTTACCAAAAAAAAGAATACCAGTTATCCTGGTCCTACATTTAATTATGATCTCTAAAAATTATGACTGTAAAGCATAGCCACAGCACGCTCTATTGTATTATTATTGACACGCTTTCTCTGTTCAAAAATGTCGCTGTAAAGTGTGCTCCAGGTGGGGAAAGATCTACATAATTTGCCAAGCATTGGGCCGTAAAATAGGTTGCAAGCTGTAATATACTTTTGCAACAGTCGCGTAAGGAAGTCGCGACAAATAATAATTTTAAAATAGCAGCAATTTTTTCATAAATATGCGCGCACTGACATCTTCTTTGATCTTCTTTTTGATCTTTATTGTAAATGTTACTCCTAAAACATAGTATACGCAGGCCTTTAATACTTACCAGCGTCTTGACAGTTACATCCACCGAAACCATCGTTACAATGGCACACTCCGTTTAGACAAACACCATTTATACAACGTGCGCCGTCTTCTTTGGTACAATCATCTATAAATAGGATAAAAATAAAAATTTGTAAGAAAGCTACACATTCAACAAAATATTACTTAAATTAAATAGTATTTTTTAATATTTACCTGTGCATTTTAACTCTGTTCTAAGTTCGTCGGATGCCTTATAACAGTCCGGCACACCGTCGCATAGTTTTGATAATTCATATAATTGTAATATTTGTGTCGATTCGTTTACTTGACAGCCAAAATAGCCGTCTTCTAAATTTAAGAAAAATACTTCTCGTTTTATTCCTAAACCTATTCCATACTGGCTTTGCGTCGCTACCTGCAAATAAATAAGAGGAATAAAGTACTAAGTAGATTGTATATTATTCTGACTTGGAATGTCTTTTTTATTTTTGTTTCCTTGGTATTGAACACTGAAATAATTTGACGACCCGTGTGGTCCGTTTGAAAGGTCCCGGGTTCGATCTCCAGGGAGGCAGAGGTAGAAGTTTAAATGATGAATTTAGATTTCTGTTACCGGTCTGGGTGTAGGGGTGAGTATTTGTCTTTGTGTGTGTTCATGGTACCCGCGACGCAGGGAATCCTAGTGTGGGGCTGTGAGTGTGAAGCGTTATTTGTTTATTTTTATTTAATAATAAGCTTACGTATTTTTTTTATAAAATTACTTTTGTTGTTACTTATTTACGCAATGGTAATAAAGATTTTCTAATTACTGCAGTTAAACCACAGGATCACGATTGGAAATGAAGCTATGCAGATTAACTATTGGTTAAACTAGTCACGCGTGAAGAACGTTGGGGAAACCCCAGTCGACTACCGTTATTTATTGTACTATACCTACACACACTTATGATTCCTAAGATACTCGTACCTAACTATGAATTTTGTTGTGGTAGTAGGTATATAATCACTATAAATTCAACAAAATATTGTTGTCATAAGTTGTAACAACAAACGAAGGGCTTACTAATCTTACTATATATAGGTATATGCAATTAATGGCCTGTATTTTACTAAAGAAAACACCCAATAAATTAAGTTATGAGTACGACGCAAAATGATCAATTTTAACGAAAACTTTCAGCGAGTTTTTTTATTGTTACTATTATTATGTCTTTACGATATGTATAATATTATACATACCCTCGGGAAAAAATATTTAAAAATCACGCAAAATAACCATCATGGTTAGATAAAACAAGCTGCTTGGAAAATAAATAAGTCGACTTTCGATTTTGTATCCTCCATACGATACGATAAACGCACGTAATATCACATTTCACTACGTTTTTTATAAACTCGCTTTAGATGTAAAGAATTTTAAACTCCCGATGAGCTAGAGACCTGAAATTTTGTATATATAAATAGGAACTAGATGATAATGTATGAAAATAAATTAGGTACATACAAAATAAAATAAAAAATCGAAGAATAAGGAAAATTGAGTATCTAATAAAATTCCCGATGAGGTGGAGACTTAATATTAATAATGAAAATATTATTTTTTTACTTAAAATTTAGTTTCTTACATTTTATTGACAGGTAGATTTAACACTTTTATATTTCAGATATGCCCGGTGAAAAGAAACTGATATTTCTTGCATGTTTCAATCTTTATATACCTTAAGGATATAGGTATAATGAGAAAATTTATAAATGATCAGCTCATCAAAATTTTACTCAACTGATAACTGTTTTTCCAAACAATCGATTTAGAATTGACGAAGTAACGGAGCTGTAAACATAATGAAAAAAACTGTATTGAGAATTTACAGTTTTAAATCCATAGTGAGTATCATTACTTACCTATGGAACAATATGATTTTATACAATTTGTTCTTCAAATATCGAAATGAAATAAAATTATATCAATAGAAATATATATGTACCCTACTCTTTATTAGAACCTGCAGACGTTGTTTCTGTCTCCTTAATACAAATGAACCTGCTTTCACATATGACTTCAAACACGTTGAATTCACCTTACTTTATAATAAATCTACGGGAAATTTTCTTTCTAGGTAATAGAACAACTTAATAGTATGGTATACATGTCCATTATGTTTTATGTGGACGGGGACAATGAAATTAAAAACTACTAATAAGTAACTAATTACTTACATGTGTTGTTGTGACTAATAGCGTCCAAACCACGAGCGGCAAGGTTTCTCTGTACATGGTCTCTGAAACAAAAATAATAATTTAGAAAAACTTAATCACTACAAAAAGCATTTTATTAAAAAAAATATATAATTAGAGGGTATAAAGGCTACATGAAAATTTATCATACTACAATTATTACATTAGATTGCTTTTTTGCAACTCTATTATGTTTATTCCTAAGTCACCGCGTAAGTCATAGACTAAACCTAACCACAAAAGAACGAAATAGGAATAAACATGACAGAAGAAAATGTAAGTATGTAGATGTAATAGGGTATTATTGGGTAAGTATCAGTATTTATTATATAAAACATTATAGGTTGCCTACAACACTTTTTATAGGCCACTGATAAGCACGGGTCGCTGGGCCTGGCGCATACTACCACGTAGTACCAACAGATTCCATAAGTTATGCTGTGGAATCAGAAAGTGTTAAGTATGCTTATGTTTTGAGTATACATTCTTCAGTAATTAATTGAAAGGATTAAATGTAAATGGAATCAAGCGTCCAGATTTCCATTTCAAGAGTGGCTTTCGTCCTAAGTACCGTTTCCGTTTAATTTTACCAACGATAAAGGCGAAGGTTGCTGTGCGAGGTCAGGTAACTGTGAGTGGCGACTCAGTTATACAATGGTCGCACAAAAATTATGGTCACATACCTACGAGTACCTCATAATAATACATGTAAGTAATACAAAAATGTAAATCCCATGTAGTCGCAGTATTGAAGACGAAGTAATTTTTTTTATTTCATTCTCTGTTGGCTCCTTAACTAATGTGCGGTACAGTTTAATAACATACTCGATATAATATCTGTAGGTACTGCACGACTGTGCACATAGCTGTACTCGAGTGTCATTGTACTACTATTACAGTACAGATAGTGCTTGACACGTAACATAGATAATGTTTCATTACTATGTTTGCTTCAATTCCTGTTGACTCCATTTCCTGTTTATAAAGATATTAAATATCGATTGAGTCGATTGAAAATAAAACGGGCAAATTAACGTACAATGTCAAAATTTTAATTTCAAATTGTCAAAATCAACTATATAACAAAATAAAGACTAAACCAGGGAGTACAGAGGTCCAGTCTTATTTTATTGGAGCCCGAATAAATACAATGGCCCTATAAGCGGCGTGGTTTTCTGACAATCCTGGCCATGGACTCCGCTGAATTAAAAATAAATAATTAACTATACTATGCTGTGTCCCTTTAAAAATCATTACGGATATATTAATCGAGTAAGTTGGTTGTGATTATCACGCTATAGTAAACATACTCGTACACCAACTAATTGTTTAAAAGTCTAACTTTGTTGAAGAAGCTATTGTTAGTTGAATTTAAGTAACCACAATTAATTATACTATGAAGAGTCAACGGAATTAGTTTTTCCATGAAACTTCTTAACTTATTTTACTAACATTTTTAAATTGTAGCATTTGCAGTAGATACGGCCTACAATTAGGTATGTAATTATGTTGTGCTTTGCATCACTGATAAATTTAATATTTTCTTTGCAAGGTTTCTCAGATATATGACACTTATTGTGTGCAAAATTTATCTACTATTACGTAGTCTTTGAGGCCGTATTAGATGCACATTGCATACATTGTGTCCAACAGCGGAGTTTACCTTGACATCCTAAAGTGTTCGTGACAAACGATTTATTTTTATTTCTCTCAGTAATTGGCCGTAAAATTTTAATGATTATTAAGCCTAAGTATTTTCTAATGCTGAGTGTGTGAATTTTCGCTACTTTTCCATTGTATTCGTGACTGTAAAATAAGTGATTTCTTGTAATTTGCACTATTAGGTGCCTTCGTATTTTTAATAATCTATTCATAAATCTAACTATAATAAATACCTCATTATAGTTGCGGAAAGAGCATTTTATGTTTGACTCTGAACAATAATTATATTCGGTAATGATATGCATATACTCGTAAAATGGTATGCTTTTAAACAAAACAAAAACATACTAAACTTATTAAACTAATTGACTAATCTAACCTAGTAATATTATGAGTGAGAATCTTTGTCGATGCTATTCAGTGAATCAATAACGATAATTCTGGCATCAGATATCGCCCGATAATAATAGTAATTACTATTCTTACGTCATTAATGTAGTTGCAGGCCAATATCATAAACATGTGGGTTCGCGTGCACGAATCAAATCGGGCATAAAATGCGTCCGCGGCGCGTCCGCACGAGCTTGCTTACGCCATTCACTTTCACGTCCCGCGTAGCTCGCTGCCACGCGGGGTATACGGAAAGTAGGCTGCAAACAATACCTCTACACTAGTTTCTCTCTTGAGAAACAAAGTCCATCAGTGACTGTATGTGACTATGTGTGACTACTCTTATCAACATCAGTCAGCCCATCCTGTTGCAGAAAAATAAGTTTACTTCAAAATGTTTTCCCCACGTATTTATTGCCCACTTACGTAAACGTCGAGTTACCTTACGATTATGCCGTGTGTATTTTGAACTTAACTACGTGGAAATTAAGATGATTCGTCATTCGTAGGATGTTTCCAATTGGGGTTTCCAAGATTGTCGAACTATGTCAAGAAGGATTCTGCTAAGTATTTCAACAGTTTTGTACGTGCATTCAGTATATTATATTTTCCTGTTTTATATATACTTTAGATAAGTTAATGTTCTCCAAGCACAAAAACAATGTTACCACTAAGCACTAAGAAATAACAAAGCTAGTTCAATAATATATTGTTAATGCATTCCTACTTAGTATGCTAGGTACTGTAACTTTATGACACATACCTACTAGTAACTTCCAAGATTAACGCCCATAGCATCGTTAATATCGTTATCCATTTTATTTTTAAATAATTGACTTTAAATCAAAAACCGGTGTACCAAAATCAAAAAGACTGCAGTGTAAGATATTTCAAAAATAAGTTTTTGAAGCCGATAAAAGGGCGCAAGTGAAGGGTTGGTTTGACAATATCTTAATTCATTGAAGGCCACTCGAAGTAACGTAACAATATCAACTTAAAAACAACTAACGAAACTTATGAAATTAAGCATTTTGTTTGTTGTTTATTGATTTAGGTACTTTTTAATAGGTACATTACACAATTTAAAAAAAAACTTAATATACAGAGCATGATTTCTCTTCAAAATAAGCTCGCTGAACGTGATTGAGATTCCGATTGTAAGTTCATGAACGGTGAATGTACATTGTCTTATCTTGATAGGAGAAAATTGCATCGATATTTTCGATAATAATAGATTGGACGAGTAGTAGTTGGGTCGTTGTGAACGGTACCAGTAGTAGCAGCGCTAGCGGGACAACACAACTGTTTCGAGAACCATAGCGGAATTGTATGATACAATTGTTGTATAGACACTCCGCATAAGGAGTAGCACGGAACAAATCAGAATAATGTAATGACATTTCAACTAACTGAATGCAATGTACGGGACTTCAATTATTTCCATAGAATATAAAAAAATCGTTTACTTTTCGTACAATTTTTACAATCCAAAGTTTGTTACAGTAAAGTAACAATATTTCCATTACCATTATTTCTTTTATTTAATAATTAAAATTGGGTATTAAAAATTGTTAGGTAATAAGGATTAAAGCACAAAGACACCAAAATGTAAAGTTTTTTATTTTAACATATATCACTTTTAAATTATTTGAGTATATATTTATTAAGTAATAGTAGTTATATTACTACTTATTAGGTTAAAGTCAGTCCCCATTGTTTACAAAAGTAATTGTAATCCGGTATTCAATTTATCTAACTAAAAAGCATAAAATTATAATTTATAGAAAATCACACGTCATTCAATTAACAAATTAGGTACGTTTTAATGAAAATATCGCATTTGTCAAAATTCTAATTTTAAGTTAATTGCAGTTTCAATACTGCATGAATGACCGGACGACCGATCAGATTCCATGATAATTCGTTTGCAAATGTTCCGAAAATGACCACGGTAACAATATCTGTCCAATAATCTTATAGGCGTTTGACTACAATCGGCAATCGTGCGTGTTGCGATGACGATACCATCTATTAATAAGGAGAAAGAGCGGTTCATGTATACCTGAGTTCCGGTGACGGCGACGGACGCCGACCGTTCGCTTCTAGAATAATAAAGCAGACTTCTTGCCACCATTGTACTAATATAAAGTATATTCAATTACCAGTAATATACTGGAGATCGTGACTGTCATTATGAGGTAAAGAAAAACGAAGTTATCAAATGTGGTAAACCTTATAGTTGTATAGTAATACGCTTACAAAAATAAAATGTATTTTGGTATGTGATTTTTGGACAATTTTAATTTTCTTAGTTTTCTAAGGATTTTAAAAAAATTACAGATTTTGGGATTCACTAGACTAGAATCTACGGAATCCGAAAAAATATAACGCTGATAAAAATTATAATAATAAAAATCCGATCGTCTTTGTTTAGACTGAAATTGTAGCTGACTAAATTGTCATTTTTCTGAAATTATTGATAAAACTCTTAGTTTTCAAAATCCATAATCGAGCCATAATCAAAAATTTGTAAAAAATTAAATATGGAATTATTTTGTACACTGCTTCGGCCAAACCTTTTTGACTTGCTCGAATAACGCTTGCTCGAATAACGCTTTTTGGGTCGTTTATAATAAAACTATGTCTTTTTGCACCTCATAGCTCTTGAACATCACAATATCATACATACATAAATACTCTACTACACACGAAATAAAAAATTCTTCAACAATAGGTATTTGAAATTGAACCTATGCCTACCTACCATATTCGTATGGAGATCTACGAAATAGCTCTTATCTAAAAAAATATGCCTTTTAAAATAATCATAAATTTAATGCTCGCTACTTAGGCTATATTTATTGAATATACTTTGAGATCACATAAAATATTTCTTTACCTATTTTTCTGTCGAGTATGGAGGTTAGTAAAACACAACAAATGCAAACAAAACATATAAAATCCTTGATATAATAATCTAAATCAGGTTGCCACTAGAATGGAATGAGAAAAACTGTTTGCATACTGTAACAGGCCTCGTCCTCTTGTTGCATTATAATAATGCTGCTGGTGACTGACAATGCCTAGTTCCATGGATACATAAAACATTAAGTTTGGAATACCTTTTAGTTGTACAATTGCAGCATAGTTACGGGATAAGTAATTATATTAATATTTGCCATTAATTAGTCATGATTTCAATGAATTAAATTGGGCTATTATTGGGATAGCCCATGAATAGTTATTTCATTTACATAAAACAACGAATTAAAAAAAAGAATAATTGACAAGATTTGCTTCTACTATTGTGTTCAAGTTATATTTTTGCATAAAGTGTACTTACTCATCAAGTAAATATTAAATGAATAAAAGTGTTGATTTAATGAGGTAATGTCGCCAGTGTTTTGGGGACACAACCGGAGGACAGTAATTTGGATGCAGCATTTTATATTTAAAAAAAA
>DWQK01003027.1:0-12134 GCA_018231225.1 Noctuana stator | reverse complement strand
TGATTCATGTACCTACACATGACTCATTCTTCATCCCTCTACACTGCTGCAGTAATCGCGTGACAAGTGATAGCCTACTTTCGAACACGCTTTTTAATTTACTTGAGTTATTACGAGTATAGTTCTTTCATGTTACTTACACGGGCTGCTACGAGTTAATCGATTGTTTCATTTCAATTATTCAAACGCAAATGGGCGGCACGACCCTTGTGTTACAGTTTTATATTGTTGCTTAACACAATTTTAATAAAGTTATAGTTATACCAATCCATTAATTGCTACCGTAAGAAATTATTCTGTACCTCCTCATTTATCTCAGGATTCGTTTTAATTCAATAATTTAAAAAGTACATTTAATTCCTGAAAATAAGTATGTTTTCTGACAATCGCCTTATGTTTTTTGGTGGCCCTTACATTACGCAACATTCCCCTTTCAAAGCAGTTTTGCTTAAAGTTAAATGTAACCCAATATTCATAAGCTATAGCAATAAATTTATCAATATCCTGCAATGTTACCTCTTTGCCTAAAGGCTAAAGTTTGCGAAACTACGGTCCGTTCTAGCAGTCGAAACTAAGTTATATCGGCTTGTCAGTTGCACAAAATATCAAACCGTTTCAACTCGAAAATTTGTATTCAAACTTACAAGTATTTATCGGCTTCAGGCAAGGGCGTAACTAATTAATGGGAATGTGTTACACAACTTACATAAATTTCAACACTCAAAGTAATTTTAAACAAAACAGTAGAGCTGCTCGTAGTACTAACATCGCGCACTGAAGCCTTAGTAATTAGGGTAAAAGCACAAAGTATTGCGCTGGCCACACTCTGAACATCGCTACCTCATAAAAGCAGAAAATAGTGATGTGTGGAGAGAACTGAGAATGACAAAGCCAAGAGTAATGAGTTTACCGCTCACATAACTGTACAAATGTGTACTTTTATGTAATACCTAATATTGTTAGATTGAATGGATATTACTAGAAATTGGTATGTATGTACCTACTCCTTTGTCTACAACAAAAAACTTATTTTTTTCCGTAAGTGTGACAAACGTATTTAACAATTAGGTTCGTCGTACGTACATACGTCGTAAGCCAGTATTGTTGAGATGTAGTTTTGACTTACCTTAGTAACAATGTATTTGTTTCTCTTATTAACATCGTAAATAACACGTATGTACCTAAATCTGTTTTATATTAACATTCAATATTTGAAGCAGTACTTTATAATACTGAGAAGATGGTTAAACGTTTAAAGCAGACATATCGATCACTAACCCCCTAAAACACACGGGAAAGTCGTAATAAATTTAAAAAAGGGAAAAATACAACAACCTCAATTGAGACAAAGTAACATTACCCGGTACAACGGCGACGTAGTGTTCGAAAATAAGGCAAACGCCCCAATTGCGTGCCGCAGCCCAATCGACTCACTCACCTGAAACAGAGAGAATAATACGTTACTACACTGCTAGTTTGTCTGTACATTTTTTTAATTTTTCTCTGTCGTTTCGCTTTTATTGTGACTCTGGTTGATGGATAAGGCTATAGCGAACGTTGAGTGGATGGCTGGTGTTTCAGACTGACATATTTTCCTGCATATTTGATTTATGACGGTGGATTAGTCTGCGTTACGTGGATGAAAAAGCTGTTGTTTACCGCATGGTTCATTTGAAAGGAAATTTTGCTTTTATAACAGTATTTTTACAAATCCCGCCGAATTTTGAACCATGAAAAAAATCCAATCAATCTATCATCAAAAATTAAAATGAAATAGTAGACAAATTTGAGATACCTTGTAAATTTCTTTCAACCTATTAACCATGTCTATGCGAATAAACGTAACACACGCGTATGTTCCATTCTATTCACCTTTTTTTGAAGTCGAGTAAAAAGGAATATCATGTCAGTTAACTTATGAATAATTTCTTGAATATCAGAATATGTTTCTGTATTGTTTCTTTTACTTATAACATTTTTCCACAAAAGCTGTCAAAGTGCCATATGTATGTTTCATTTTAGACGCCGTCTAAATACGTCTTGTGTTTCAAATGTTTGCTTGAATAATTTAGTTTTAGGTGCTTTTTTCTATTTTGAATAAAAGAATGAAATATTTTTTTAACGACAAAATTGTTATGTTCTGCTTAATTTAGTCTCTCGACATTATCATGTATTGTTTGTTAAGGTTGCCTTCAACCCTTTTTACGTCCTACTGCTGGGCACGGGTCTCTCCTCACAACCGGGGAAGGCCTACAGCATATTTCACCACGCTGCTCCACTATGCTGCTTGGTGGAGTATGTACATGTTTTTTATTTTAATTTTTTTTTATCCTCTGAAATACTTAAAAATATACTAGACTAATACAAAAGCAATGCTACTGTACTAGATTCTAGGTGTGTCCCTGAACTATACGCACCCTTTCAAACGTAAACCCCTTACGAGTCACGCAACCCGCGATCGATTCCCTTTACATGACGAGGTTCGTTTATAGCATTGATAATATCCGGTACTTATAATACGGACGGTAATGTGGTCACCTCTTAGCGATAGATGACCCTTTATTGGACGCTTTCGTTCTTCAGCTAACCTAATTTTTTTGTACAAAGGACCTTAACCTAACGTTATTTCTACGACACATTCTTAAAACTTCTTTTAAAAAGAGGTTGTGTAAGCGGAGATATTGAGAGACGACCATGGGTGCGGGAGAGTAAAAAATTTCACTAGATCTTCGATTCAGAAAAAGTCCGTGCGATAACCCAAAACGGATGACACCCTAAGGACATCACAAGGGTATCACGTATCATGTAAAATGGAATTCACATGGTACATATCGTTCAGTCAATAGTGACGCTATTCATCAGTCGGGTACGTGTCCGATGGAACACAATGCGTGCCTATTCGCGCGTGGTTCCGCGATAAATGCCCGCCATACTCCTATCGCATCAATATTGTATCTTCACTGATCCGTGAAGTCAATAATGTCAGCCGAATAAATAATTAGTTTATAACCTAGTAAAAAGTTAATCTCATAGGCAACATCGTGGTAATGATAATGTAGGTGTATTGTTAGGCTGCTGAGTAAAACGAACATTTTTATCTGACTGTTGATACCTATTATTTTATTAGAACCATCACAAGTCATGTTAGTGAGAGCTATCAATTATTGACATTCACATAATTAAAATTTCATACTTAACACATTTAAGATTAATATTAATAAACGAATCTAAAAGAAACTAGTAGAAATCTTTCATAAAATTGAAACATTGTTTTTCGTCTAAATTAAAACACAAAATTATTTATTTTTAACATACTATCTTAGAGATCTAATTATCTCTATAAGGATAAAGCCGCCCTTTCTTTATAAATTTATTTGTTGTTCTTCCATGAGTTTGTAATTTGCGTATTTTGTGTTCTGTTATTGATTTTCTTATCGGCCTATTACTAGGGCGAAGTCTGCGAATAGGCCCTTAAATATAAAATTGTACCATATTAAATATACAGTAAGGGCGCCGAGATACGTGCATTGTTCCCTAACGACGTAACGAGTTACTGATAATAATGCCTCATGGTTATTCGGCTTGAATTACGCTGTAATTAGGTCAAGCGGTCGGTAGCCAGCTATGGCTTCGTAATTGCTCGAAATGATGACGTCATCATCATCAATTTGTTCACGTGATTTGCCCAATTTTAATATTTTTCGTGACATTTATTTTACTAGGAAATATATTTTTGACGCTTAAGCTTAACTTCAACAAAATTGATACAATTTACGGACCTCCTTAGTTCAATGTTTTAAGAAGATAACATGTATTTGTAGTGACAAAAAGAGTTTGTATAGCATAACGTCGACGAAAGCTGCTACTTGTTACAAAACTGTCAGGTTTTATATATTTTGAATATAATAAAAGATTTTTTTATATTTGTAACAGCTTGCTAATATGCCATCGTTTTAAGTTTTCATTATTTAGTTGAAAAGATGCTACACTCTTGAGTGGTCTAGAAATTGCCACCATATTTCAAGTAGAAAATACTATTCTGGACTCAGAACTTTATGAAAAGTTTTCTTCGAATAACTTTCCGGGAAATTTACGATTAGTCGTAAAAGCGTTTTTGGTTGAATTAGCTCTCAACTTATGAATAACGGTGGAACTTACGCAGTGGTGTTATACAGTTCTAAGAAGAGAATAAATACTTTAGGATCCCAGAAACGAGGAGTTTGGTTCACTCTATTTAATAAAATATTTGTTTAAGATGGAAGAGAACTTAGAGCATAGTAAAGTGGAAGTCTTGTGTTAAATTATTGTGTTTTGGTTGGGGAGGTACCCACGAATTCCGGAGACCCTTTATTTAAGTCGACAATCTTAGTAATCTCGAGTACTATGATTAGCAACGCATTCACATTGTAACAAAATGTACGAACGATAGGACTTATATCCTATTTGAGATTGGAATTTAATGACCGTGGGTTGCAGTTGCATAGGGTTTTAAAGAAAAAAAGCTATTATACATTTCGTACAATGCCTTTATCCGCAACAACGAAAACTAGTATTCTGAAACTTTAATATTTTTTACATTATTATAATTTAAAAATAGATTAGTTTGAGACAAGACATTAGGAGTCTAGTATACCTTAATGGCTCGCAAAAAAGAGATTAGCATCTAAGAACTTGCAAATCACAGTATCCAATATTCCAAAGTCATCTCGAACGACTTTTGAATGTAGTTATAGCATACAGTGAAGTTATCAGACGACCTTTGAAAGCGAGGACTTCCATTACAAGTTTCATCAGCGTATTATGAACGCGTGATTAGAGTCGACCTATTTTGTTGGAAACATTCCTATAAATGTGTGAATCTATAGCTTAACTATCTTAATATAGAAGAACAGAATGTCTTAAAATTTCGGAAGTCAATTAATGTAAAAGATTGAAGAAGAAATGTCGTTTAAAAAGTTAAAACATCAGAAACGTGAGAAGCAGCTATTGTTTCCAATGTTTGTGTGAAGACACTCGCTATATATTCGTCAAATTGTCATCAAGCAAGTCGATTCTTTCGACAATAATTTAGAGGTTTCTATCTTTTTCTATCGGTTTATGTTGAGTGTACCTATATGAAGTCGCTCTCTTTTCCTCCACTCTCGTGGCATTGGAAGTTACTCCGATGTGTATATAATAATATGTACATATAGCTCCTTTATGTGACGAAATTTATATTTCGTGTTTTATTATCAAAATCAGTTTCAGAATCGGAATCCATTAATAATAATACGCTAAAAATTAGGTATCTAAAAATACGTTTGTAAAAATATTTCTCATGAAATTAAGCATATAGAAACAAAAAACTTCCCAACCTCTAAAGTTATTTCATAAAACAAATGGAAAGTTTTTTAAAAATAACATGAACTGAAGATAAAGGTTCTGAATGTATATGTATTATGTATGTTTTACCATACCATTTTGAATTTATTCGAACTTTCTAGAAAGATAAAGAAATCTTCGTTAAGCTCCTGAACCTTTTAAATTGATCTGAATTTTTATTATCGACTTCAAAAAGTAGAGGCCCTGTGTTCAGCTTTATGTAATTCCTTTACCCTTTTATTTCTCGAACATTTATTCTTTAGTAACAACTTTTTTGTATCTAACTTAAGCATTCACTTTACTTAAGTACCTAACCTCTTTAATATACAATTTAAACGTAACGTTACTAAGACTTTAGTTGGCAATATTTTCATTGACTCTCTCAGGGAAGTATCGTCGGCAAGCCTACTTCTGTCACGAAACAACAAAATTATTGCTTTGACAGGTTTGTAGATCCTAGCAGTTTATATTCGATGCTACCATCTCACAAGCTACGTAAAAACAGAATATATGCAATTTTTCCAAGAGTTTATATTAAAACAAAATTGAGTCTCAGGAATCTCTATTACTCTCTATAACGTAATTTTATGGGAACCATCATTTTTTTATTCAGGGCACGCGTGAAGCGGCAGGCAAACACAACGCAATTCCATTCGCCATAGCAACCCTTGTACACGACCCTTTGAAAAATGCTCTCGATTATGGGAGCTCTTATCTGTGATGTAGCGAAATATTATGATGCGTTTATGATGAACGAAATACCTACTTTGTGTGTGGGAGGGGTTTTTGGAATACATACATTGGAATATCTCGGAATATCAGTTCCTCTCAGGTGCTCTCTTTTACCCTGTGTTCACTATAGAACATTTACCTCTTAATTGCGTCATTGAGACCAGTTTTCCTCTCTCCTGATGCCAGCATAATCCAGCTATAGCTGGCTTTTACCCGGCGCAATTTATCGCGCTATCTAATCTCAACAAGATGCTGAAAATCATCACAAAATCCTGAAGGAAAAGCTTTGAGTCATTATGAGTAACTAGCTGATGAGTAACTCTTTCTATTATTAAACCTCATAGCAAATCCATGAATCATAAAATAATAATAATCTAAACCTTATTTCTTTTGAAAATCTTAAGTATTTTGTTACTTCAATATTCATAAAATTTAATTTTGTTTTCAATATCTCACGGTAATGGCTTGTTGGAAATTATCTGTAGAATGAGATTTTGTTAACGAAATTTTAGGGCAATTTGGTCCAACATTCCCTAAAATTAGGGTCAACGTTATTATAAAGGATTATATTTAGCGGAGGCCTTTTCCTAGTGGGATTAGACCCTTTTGAATCCCACTGGACACGAGTATCTCTAACTCTGGCAGCTCTTGAGTACTTTCCATTCCTACTTATTGTATAATTGTCTATAGAGTATTTTCCAAAATCCTTGTTTTTAAAATTACTGTTCAAATGTGGCAGATCCTTCTATAACGTAGTGACTACTTAATGTGAAAAAAATAAACATGTTATGAGTATCCATACAATGTATCTCTATCAATCCGCAGTGGAGCAATATGGAGCATGCTCCAAGCTGATTGTGGGGAGAGACCCGTGCCCAGCAGTGGGACATAGAAGGGGTTGAAGTCATATAAACGTATTAAAACAGTTCTTTTTTTCCAATCATAAAATGTTTGAACTCATTCAACCAAAATTATAAAACGACTAGAAATGTCATAAACTACAAGGAAGTACTTACTTCGCTCGTAGTATCGAGTTGTAAGTAACTTAATAAACCTGTACCTTTATACGGAATTGTTAATATTCCGTGCAAGTATCTTGTTTCCTACTTACTAACAAGTACCTACAACAATGCACGCTACGGAGCTCTATCTCCTTTAATAAGTTTTTCAACTAAGAGTACATATAAAGAGCTTGTACAATTTCCGACGTATGAAAGCACAGAACACAGAGCTCCAGGAATAGATACTGCATTGCATAAACAAAGTTTTTATCTTTCCTGGGATTGTCGCAACAGAACTTTCTCGTAAGATCTAGAGACATGTTCTTGACTTGAGACAGATAGTCATGTAGAGTAGTGTAGGGGGTTATATTTTGAACTTATTATAGGTAAGATCTCATAAACATAACTTTGTCGGCCCTTCTTAATCAACTTATTTGAATTCAAAAATCAAGAGACCTCAAATTAGAAGGACATATATAAATATAAAGCGATGTACATATATTATTGGCGTCGAGTTCCGTCTGCAAATTTCCCCTAGCAATTAGCAAAACCAATTAAACTGCAGGACCCACGCCCGAGCTGACCTGCCCGCACCGTGGAGATTTCAATCTGATTACATAGTTTGTATGAGCACTAACTGATGCACGCACCTACCAATACATATTGCATATTAAAGATATATAAAGGAAGCTGTAACAACACATCAGTAAACACTGCCTTTGTTATGCAAAAAACAAGGCAATGAAAAGCTGTGCGAAAACAAACCATTGTAATTATATAATGTAGGAAAATGTTCATTCGTTCAACGCGTTGAATGGCGTACAATATTATATTGAATGAACATTTTCCTACATTATATAATTTTATTAACAATTCGAGGAAATCGACAATGAAATTGGATCGGATGAGTTAAATTACGGCAATGTGAAAATATTGCTTATAATGTAACTAGCTGTTCCACGCGGTTTCACCCGCGTTAAGAATAATAACCATAACGCTTGATAACCTTCCTCATGAATGTAGCAATCATACACAAAAAGAATTTTTAAAAACGGTCCAGTAGTTCCTGAGATTATCGCGTTCAAACAAATAAACTCTTTAGCTTTATAACATTAGTATAGATTTAATTTGTATAAATTAACGGCAATGCTTGCTTTGAGAGTTACCGCAAATGAAATGATCCTTACATAACAGTTTTTCAGACATGAAAATCTTTCGAAGCGTTATCGTAATCTTAAGAGTGCAATTGTATATACAATGTTTTAAGAAATTAACTCTGAATCTTACATACAACTCAGAATGTTTAAAAAGCCTCAAAAATAATTGGTAACTGCAGGACGCAGGATGTTTATCCAATTAGAAAAACCAATTAAAATTTGAATTTAAAACTCAGGAAAGAAGAAAAGGTACAAAATAATTAAAACAACGAAAAGAAAGGGTCGAAAAGAATACAATAAAACAAAACACAAGTATTTAAACGCAATTCGACTATTATTCCGTCTACATTTTACTCTCAGTAAGCAATTAGCAGAACCAATTAAGCGATCGCACCGGCGACCTGTCGCCGCAGACGTCCTGAAAAGATTTGAATGTTAATTTATACTTATAGCTTTCATAATATATTTATTTGTGATATAAATAAACTAGGAGAAAACTAGAATACTGAAGTAATCTTAGCTCCTTTGTGTCGCGTAAGTTTCTTAAAATGAGATTGAATTTTGTCTCTGCACTTAAGTATTAATATACTATCTACTCAAAAGGCAGATTGAATGCGTACACTTAATGATGGCCTAGCAATAAGCTTAGGTAAAAACATTGGTAAGATTCCTTCATGTGCCTCCTCATATTTGCTAACGTTATTAATAAATTAATTCATAAAATCGCACCGACAATGTACGAAACGAACACAATTTACCAGCTGCACACCAGTAGCTTCATTATTCCTCTGTAAGTGTTGCCATACATCCTATGTGCAGCAAAAAGAAAGTGGAACGCGTATTTCTGTCTTATCTCTTTTCGTTTAAGAGACGGCGACAAAGGAACTAAGCTCGCATTGGCTCTCGGGCTAATGAAACTTTTTAGTCACATTGTCACAGCCGTTGGCTTCGATACGATAATGAACAGCAAAAACTGTTGTAAAAACTCTTGGTAAGAAATTGAAACTTGCCTACACTGATATTTTTTATCTAGGGACAATTAATACACATTCATCTCCATCGATTCCAATTTGATGGGTTGCAACCCGGTATTAGGCCACAAAAATAAAATTCCCAAACGCATCAGTCTATGCTCATAAGTTGCACGCTATGAAGGTCCGTAACCAAATAAAAATAAAGTGTACTGGAAAATAATAGGTAAACGAATCTATCGAGTTTGATTTATTTCGGATAGAGGTGGAGACATTCGTCATAAGAAATTAACGTAATTATAGAAATGATTTTTTTTTTAAATACATCCCATTAAAATTATTATTTTCCTTTTTAACGTAAAGAAAACTGTGAAAAATAATTATTTCCATATTTAAAGAAGTCTGCATTTGGAATGATTACAACATCGAATAGTACAGAATTTTTTAGCATTTATTATCCATTAATAGTAATTGATTAAAGTATATTATATTACTTATTTATATTGTTACAACAATAAGTATCAATAAAGACTTTACTAATATTCACCCACGAGAAAAGTATTCGCATCTCGTTACAAATTGAAATACAAACTCAATACAAACTGGTAGTAGATAATTTCAATTTAATTAAATTGAAATTCGAAACAAATCGCCGACTCTCGTAACGGCGATGTTGTACGCCGATAGACTAATCAAAACTGGAAATCTGAAACTACATTTAACTTAGTTCATGAAACATTATATTTTACGATAATAGCACAAGAACTGATCACCGATAAAATACATTATTAATTTTATTACTATTGATTTTAAATTTCATAATTAAAAACCAAATATACTGTAACTAATAACACCTACTTGTATTAAGTAATACTAGTTAACACCAGTATTATACAAAGATCCATATATCTACCATCACTACATAGTATAAAACAAAGTCGCTTTCTCTGTCCATATGTACGAGTATGCTTAAATCTTTTAAACTACGCAACGGATTTTGATGCGTTTTTTAATAGATAGAGTGATTGAAGAGGAAAGATTATATATATAAACGTTCACAGTTTTTCTGTAGTATTTTTAGAATCAGCATTGCACCCGTGCGAAGCTGAGACAGGTCACTATTCTCTATATAAAGGAGAATGCCGCGTAATATATATAGGAATAATTCAATTAAGCGCGTAAAATTTAATACTACACTTATTAATCTTCAATAACTATTGAGTCCTCAATCATCTTATTATTATAATTCGAAGCTCATCAAAACAAAATCAACATTTAGACGAACCGGTCGTATTATTGACTAAACAAGCGGAGCTGAACTGCGTTAATTATACCTATTCGTCACAGGACCATAGTGGCAATTACGGTGTGATCTGTAAGATTTAGGGGCGAGAATGGCTTGTACTTAATCAGCTAAAAGGTCCAGTGGAATTGTAAATGGTGTTTCATTGACTATGGATGACGAATCCAACGAAGTGAACCGACAAGAGCCTATACCAGATTGGGTCTCGCGTGGGTTGTTATTTGTATTAAAGTTGAATGTGCTCAGTAGGGTTTGATTCAAACCTTTGTATTTAAATACTGAGAAGCTTATGATCACTTTGATTTCACAGACACAGGATCTGAGAGGATAAAGGATCTGGCTACAGTTGTACTACATAGTTAATAATTTATTATTTGTACACTAAATTTTAAAGGAGCGCTGAGAGTTTTTTTTTCGCCCACCTACCTTAGCCAAAAGGGCACTTAATGCCCCTATTACTTAACGTTCATCCAGGGTATACATAAGTATACATAGTATAAAAAATTATAATTGTGTATTTTAGAATAGGGCTTTTAGTACCCACTAAATCTTTCTCAAAATTCACAAGAAATCCTGTAGAGGGACTGAGATAAATGAATAATGATGACATTGACAACTAATCGTCAATGGAATCAAATGTACCTTAAAATTATGTACTAACTGTCTTACCGTCACATAGTGCTTATGTCAGAAATTAAGGGAAGACACATAATTGATAGCTACTAGACCAGTTTAAGGTATAGTCAAGTTTCCAATTAAGCGGAAACGTAGACCTTTTCTGCTACTGTTTGGTTCTAATAGACCCTTTTAGGTTGATGGGTAACCTCAAACCACTAACGCTCCTTTTAGGGCCTTGAACTTTCTCGTATTATTTTAACTTCAAATTGCTTCAATTTCGACGTAAAGGTTCACGTACGTATTATTTGAAAGGTTTTGTTAAAATATTGTGTTTACAAAGGTATCTATTGTATCACAAAATGTGAAATTAAATTGGTTATTTTTTAAAATGTCGGAGTTATTAGCTTAAACCGTAACGTATCTTTGCTTTTGTATGTACAAGAGGAACAAAGTATCACCAATTTTTATAAATTGGATCTTAATAAATAAAACAAAAGTCAGCGACACACTACAAAATTAAGAACGCATCAACAACATAAAGGGCATTAAACCCCAAATCGTAACAAGATGTGATTAAAACGGTTTCCCGCAACTTGATTCTGCGAAACGGCACAAAATTGGATGTAGTAAGTAGTGGTAAGTACACTTCTATGACGTGTTAATACACGAATACCCGAAATTTGCATCATCATTCCACAAACGTTCCATTATTTTTCTTTTTGAAACGCTTTGTATTCTCCTTTTTTTATCCATCTTGTATCCATGAAATAATAATTGCAACTCGCGTTACAAAAGCAACCGAATTCGAAATTTGTCGTTTAAGACTTATATAGTTTTCGCATGAATGCAATTGTCAGAACTGGACCAAGTTTAAAAGGAGAAAGCACCAGCTTTTAAATAAAAAAAGAATCATCAAAATTCGTTCGTCCAGTCGAAAGTTATGAGGTAACAAAAGTAAAAAAAAAAACCCTCGAATTGAGAACCTCCTCAC
>DWQK01003026.1:0-12134 GCA_018231225.1 Noctuana stator | reverse complement strand
TAATTAAAACTATTCTCGTTATTTCTTGCTAATTGGGCTGTTATTATTGAGTTTTATGAATCCATATAGCGACACTAACTATAAACCTATACCTATAATTCTTATATTTTGTAATGTTCGCAAACATCAGCTTGTTTGTTGAATCATAACTGAATCTACATACAAAGATCTGAAAATGCTATTTTTACAACTAAACATGTTACGATGGTATAATGGAATCAATGATCATTGTGTCAAAAGGAAGTGGTGTGTTGAGTTATTTCCATCATTATGCATTAACTTTCTGAATCTGTTCATTCTCCTTAGAATAGAATTTCCATCAACACCTTCTATTTTATCATTAGCTGGCTGGTATTCATAGAAGATACTCATATGAAATTGAATTGTTCAACTTAAAGTCAGCTAAGTACCTAAATCTAGTTTTAAATGATACTTTTTTCAGAAAAAATCGCCAAACTTGATTTAGCGATAGTAAAAAGATATTATTCCCTTAAATTTGTTTTATTGCTAGCTAGTATCATCAAAATATTTCTATGGAATACCATATTAGATTTCGAAAAAATATTTAATGTAGTTTTATTATGTATATTACAGATATAAATAATAACAATAATAATAGTGGTGGATTTAGTGGATACAGTGCTGCCATTATGACATTATTAATCCGCGCCGGGACAGAGTATAGAGGCCATAGAGCGTAGATGTATTCATTCTGTGAATGTGAAATGCTGCTCTGTCAAATAGAAGTAACCGTTTTTCGCGCGCCATTTTATATGTCAATTTTAGATTTTTTTGCGGTTTGGTCTCTAAAATTTCAGTTTATTTTATTAGTGACATTTTTTATTATTTCAAAATGCACGTACAGATAAGAATGTTGGGTAAACCAGACACCGTCATTGCAGTAGAATCCAGGCTTTCTAAAATAGAAGAGTTCAGGAAAAAGATAAAAGAAAAATTTGATGTAGATCCCAAGCTGCAGCGCCTCTTTTATGGTGGAAAAATGGTAAGAAATTCGCTACACGTCTTTATAAATTATTTGTAACTAAATCTCTAAAGGTTTTTCATACCACATTTTCCCTGTAATTGGTAGCAGTACTCGAAATTTACAATATAGCTCAGTCATCACATAATTATGTCAAATTAATGGAATGTGTAGTATGAGGGATATTTTTACTGACTTCAAAATGGACAAATGTTGGGCTGTATCTATTCTCTATTTCTGCTACTAAATACAGGCATTGATTGTTAAAGTAATAGATAAGTTACAAAGTTTGAGTATAATTATTATTGCTTATTCCATATTATAGAGAACGATCCTCTAAAGAAGAGGCCCTCTAATACTTTTTCTTTGATATAAAATAGTTATTAGAATTAGAACAAGAAATATGTATTTGTTATTAGTAACGGGTGTGCAGTCTAGTATCGAGTAACAAAACGTTACTCATGATTGCATTTTGTTACTCACGTAAAAGTATTATACTATTTCATTTAAGAAATTGTTTAGTTTAGAAAAAGTTTAAGATGGGAACAGAATGCTCTATGTATTGTCATAAGGTAACAAAAGTAACAAGTAACAATAAAATTGTAACGAGTATTAATTTTTATAGTACTAAACATAAAGATAAAATATATGTGTACAATACAATATGTGTTACAAGTACATGAAATGAAATAAATCTGTAATGGTTCAAGTTTCCCATGTGACCTATATTATTGAGCTGTATGGCATCAATAAAATTATATAATGTTTTTAACAGTTGGAGAATGGGTATACGCTACATGACTATAACATTAAGATCAATGATGTTATCCAACTTATGGTTATGGTACCACCAAAAAAAACTAACCTAAAACCAGCTCATAAAGATTTTAAGAACAAACATGAAGAGAAACTAGATGAAAGCAGTGATGAAAGCCATGATAAAAACCAAGCTTCAGACAAGGATAAGGAGTATGAAGGTAAAGCTTACAACAAAGAGGTTAAATCAATCATAAGTACTAATTACTTTAAGCTTTAAATATGATATGAAATTGCAATATTTTCACTGTGAGTTGAATTCCATTGGCGACTTTTCCAATGTTTACAACAATTTCTCATTATATTGATATTATGGACATGTTTGGTTTATGGTTACTTATAACATTGTATGTTAATTTTCAGATGCGAAAAGTAGTTATTATGAAATAGAAGACTTAGTTGATATTAGGGATGCCGAAACTGGTGCTTGGTTAGAGGCTAAAATAGTTAGGATTGTACTAGACCCTGAATCTGATGATGATTCTTCATCAACTCATCCAAATAGCACTGTAAAGCAGAGTGGAAGTGAAAAAGAACCAAAAAAAACCAAGGAAAAGCCCAAAAAAGAATCTGATATTGTTCATGAGAATTTGCTTTTTAAAGTGCAGTTTGACGATGAGTAAGTGTTATTTTTTGTTCCTTTGTTAGGAATTGGTAAAACTTGCATAGTTCACAAGAAGGTACTACCGCTGCCTGTATAACCCATGCTGAAGATAGTACAATTCTTGTGGTTTGGTTGGTTATGTGGGCACAAAGAATACTTTATTTCAGGCTACATATTAGTCCTTATTAGTTGCTACTAATACACATTAATTTAATATCTCAGCTAGGATTTCTATTCCTTTAATGTTTGTATGAAATGTGAGTTATTTATTTCATTTTCCATTGCATTGAAATATTATTATTTTAGAGATATGGATGACATATATTGCAATTTCAAAGATATAAGACCAAGGGCGCGAAGTGTTATTGACGTTGATAATCTGGAAATTGGAAATACAGTTATGATCAATCACAACATTGACCATCCATTGGAAAAAGGCAATTGGTGAGTATTGTTAATTAAAATTAATATTTAACAAAAAAGGATTAGGTATCTACAGATTTTATTGTAACTCAATTAAATGTAATGTCCTTCAATTTAATTGAGCCCTTGTGTTAAAGCTAGTTGCCAAGTCATTTCAGAAGTGAATCACACAATTTTTTCAACAGTAAATAGACATTAATAAAAATTGGGTTTGGTTGAACTGTATAGTTAATGATTATTTTTAATATTTGTCCTAACTTAATTTTCATTACACAGGTACGACTTTAAAGTTGGACATATCGAAAAGCGCAGGAGTCAGTATAATTTAGTAGGTACATTGTATTTAGGACAACATGCAATACCTCAGGATGATACCACAGTGAGAGTGCACGATAAGATATTTGTTATAGAAAAATCGAAACCATTAAGTGAAAGAACAGAAAAAGACAGGCAGTTAATGAAAAATGCTCCAGAGCAGCGTGAGTTATTTTAAAAAGCTATTTGTAGCATGTTTGGGAAAAATTATGATAATGAACTTTTAAGATGTACACACAGTCTGCTAAAAAGCTTAAAAGGTTTATGGTAAAGTAGGCCAAGTATAGCTTTTGAACCACCAACCAGTAGCTTGTAAAAAAAGTAATCTGAGTCTATGATTTATATTGATATATATTTTATTTCTGCTTAAATATTTTCTTTGCAGGATCGAAGCTATTAAACTGTTTGAAATGTCGTGATAAGGAGGACAAGCCCTGCAACGAATGTGGTTGTTACATATGTTGTGGAAAAAATGAACCTGAAAATGTAAGTATGAAAGCAGTTGATAGATTAGTATTATCCATGTGTTGGACGGATCCTCGACCAAAAGCTTAGTAAAAACAATCTTTCTTTATACTTACTTTATTGTGCTTGGGAGTAATAAGCTATCTATGTAATATGTAAGAAATGTAAGAATGTAAAATGGCCTTTGGTACAATGTCTATTGTGACCTGTATTGACCTGTACACTTCAGCTGGTCAGAGTGATTATATTCTATTTCTGTAATATATGAAAACTTTATTTGGCTAACATTTATATTACACATTCAAGATTCTACTGTGCGACGAATGCAACAATGGTTTCCACATGACTTGCCTCTCACCGCCTGTGACAGAGGTGCCTGAAGAGGACTGGTATTGCCCATCGTGTAAGCGCGACTCCAACGACATCATAGCGCCCGGTGCAGCTAAACAGGCCAAGAAGACTTCAGCTGCTAAGAGCAGCAGGGATTGGGGACGAGGAATGGCATGCGTTGGTATGTGTGAGTGTGTGTGTGTACGTACAGACAAAGGATGGCATACATTATGCACTAGTCATAAATTAATTAAGTTTTAATATTGTGTTATAATATTTTTTTCTTATCATTGTATTAGTAATGTTATAATGTTTTGTTGAAAAATGCACAGTTTCTGTAGTTACATGAGGTTTTAGTAGGATTAATATAATTTCAGGTAAAACAAAAGATTGTGCGATGCCAGCTAATCATTTTGGGCCCATTCCGGGGATTGAAGTTGGAATGTGTTGGCGGTTTAGATTTCAGGTAACTTTCTTGTGATGCGTGACTTTAAGAAAGTGTTTATAACCCATGTTATTCTTGATGGATCTCGATTTCATTTTCAGTTTATTAATACAGGGTTAAAAAAAATGTAAGACCATAGAATGCCTTTTAAAAAGCTAATTAGTCAATTCACTATTTCAATAACTTTTGAGCATTACTTACATTGATTTTTAATTAAATGTATATGTCATGTATTGTGTTTAATAATGACATCAACAGGCATCAGAAGTCGGTGTGCACAGACCTCTAATATCGGGGATACACGGCAGGGATGAAGATGGTGCATACAGCATAGTCTTATCAGGTCAGTAAATATTCAAAATGTTGTCGTAAGTGAAAGAAGTTAGTCTTTTGGCTGGCAATTCCACGCAACAATGACGCACATACCACGCACAATTCCATGATTGGTGCATCACAAGTAGTGAATATTATATATTTTGGTTTCATGGCACGTTTCGAACTCACGTTTATAAAGCGCGTTATGACATCACACGCTATTATTAAGGAATCTCGTGTGTCGTAATGAATAAGGCCACTGCTAATAAAAGTGTCTGCTAGTAAATAAAATATTTGCAGGTGGCTACGAAGATGATGTGGACAATGGCGAAGAGTTCACATACACGGGCAGCGGCGGAAGGGACTTAAGTGGCAATAAGAGGACCGCAGTACAATCTAGCGATCAGAAACTTACTAGGCAAAACAAGTAAGTCTATTGAATTAATTTTATTTGACATTTAGAATAGATTTTTGTGATCTGTTCTGATCAGTCCTTATTTTAAAAACAGTTGAAAAATGGTTTACCACAATCCTTAAACAAATTAACATAATATTTTTCAAGGACTTACTTATTCTTACCTTAACTTATTAGATAAAACCTAACCCTAATGAAACCTAATTAGAACAGGTTACATTAGATTGGACTATTTTTCCAAATTTCACTATTTATTCTCACAGTTATCCATATAATTATGTTAAATAATCTAATATGTTGTATAGGGCTCTGGCACGCAATTGTCCGGTGAAATTGAGCGAGTCCGGTGGTGACGCCGGAGCTGATTGGCGTCGCGGCAAGCCTGTGCGTGTCATCAGATCCTACAAGACGCTCAAGCACTGCGAATATGCGCCTGTTGAAGGCATCCGGTCAGTATTTTATATAGAGGTTAAATCAATTACACTATTTAATATATTTCAACTAAGAAAATCATTATTCTTTCATACATAATTATTTATTAGTTTAGTAAAACAAAAAAAAAATATATGTATATAACATGCAAAATCATTAAAACTAACAAATTATCAACATCTTGACGTAAGGTTATAAAAGGCTCGTTTAATGTAATGAAATTGCTATCTTTATATGTTTAGATACGACGGGATATACAAAGTGGTTAAATACTACCCAGAGACTGGTTTATCGGGGTTCCGTGTGTGGAAGTATCTATTGAGGAGAGACGACCCCAGTCCCGCTCCCTGGGATCCTGATGCCAAGAAGTTTTTTATAATCGTGAGTAAACTTTTGCTGTTTTTATATGTTTGAATCATTTATGAAGTATGTAGCTGTTTTAAGACGAGACAGATGTAAAACGTCAGAACTAATTTACATTGATTGAACATTGTTAGCAGCAAAGACTTAAATATTTACGACTAAGTATAAGAATACTAAAAACCATATCCAGAGGGTCCGTGGTGCAATTCCCCAGAGCAGCAAGATGAATTTAGATTTTTGATCCGTGTCTGGGTGTTTGTGTTACCTTTTTTTGAGTGTGTCCATGACTTGCACGACATTGGGAATTCTCGTGTGTATAAGTGGCTATAAGTGTGAGATGTTATTTTTTTATATCTTCTAGTACCCTGATGGCTTCCTAGAAGCAGAAGCAGAAAAGAAAGCAAACAAAAATAAAAAGTTAACAAGTAGTACCAAAAAAAGTAACAAGCGAACACTGAAATCAACCGAGAATGAAACGCCGGTGAAAAAGACGAAAGTGGATAACAAAGGAGGATGTAAGTGTAAACCAAGAATCTCAACGGAATATTTATGTCCAAGCATATTATTATGCATCATTTGTAATTTTATTTAAAACTCAATGTATAAATTGAATTGTAAAATTTTTATTTCGAATTTCTTTTTAAAAAACTTTAATATCCATTTTAGAGTTAAAATTATTGAGAAAAGAAATTGTTTGTAAACACATTTATTTCAAACTACATTCAACTAATTACAGTGCAAAGTTTGATAAGGAAGAGTTCAAGAACAACACCGGCTAAAAACAATGAAAGTGAAGAAGACAGTGACGATCAAAACAACACTGTGGTCAAAAGCTCCAGAAAGTTCCGGGACAGTGACAATAAGGAAAACAGTGCAGAACAAAACTACTCTAAGCCCTCAAAAAGGAAGCTGAAAAATGGCGACAACAACAGTGACGACCGAGAGAGCGATACAGATGTCAGTCTTTCCAAAAGAAAGAAACTAAAGAATGGGAGAAGAGTTAAAAAGGTCATGGACAGTGACAGTGATTACGAAATTAATGACAGTGAAAAACTTGACCAGGATGAAGCTAACAAGGAGGAGTTGAAACTCAGTGATGAGGAGATGGCCATTGTTAAGGAAGATACAAGCAATGACAAACTGTGGAATGACTGTCTATGGATATGCAAAAAGAAAACTAAACAGGTGAGATCTTGTAGTATATATTCTTCTTAATATAAGTTATTGGGATTGACTATTATATTATTTGGGAAGGAGCAATGTAATATGATTCTAATAAGCAGGGCCTTTGTGAAATAAATATTAAATGTAGCTCCTCTACTAACATACACTTACAATCTATTTCCATAGAGTCCTGCAGGGCATCAGTATTACCATAATTGGAATAGCCTGGAGCAAACTTCACCATGCTGCTCCAATGTGGATTGGTATTTGGTAAGGATATGGGTTAGTGGCTAACCTGTGTTGGTTGTTTTCAAAGTGTTTTAACAACTACACCTCGATAACAGCCAAGACTGATGGCTTAACATGCCCTCCAAAAATAGTATAGTATGTAGGTGTTAGAACTTGTATGGTTTGAACAGGGAAGTACAGCTGCACCCATGTCTGCTGTGAAGCAAGTGAAGCAATTCAGTTGTGTTTCGGTGGAAAGGTGCCGTTGCCGGCTACACTTACAAGAGGAGATCATCAGCCTCCGGGATAGCAGCACAACTACATGCCACCTCAGGCTGGACACGAGCCTGCTTGAGGTTGGGTGTAGATGTCCATGGGCGGCAGTGACCAGTTAACACCATGTGGCTCCCACCCATACTGACAATATTGTCAGTTGTGTAATTCTAAATCATAATTAAGGTTTTACTTTGACTTCCAGGAGTTCATTCAGCATGTGACAGAAGTGTTCCTGTGTATCATTTGTCAGAGTATAACAGTAAATCCCGTCACGACGCCTTGTTCACACAACTTTTGTAAAGTAAGTTCATCCTTCACTATAATATTTAAGCACAAAGTACCATCATAATATGTAATGCCTACAACATTTAAACATGATGAAAATCGTCTTGAGAACTTGTAGTCCTAAATTTTTCTTAGTACTCCTTACTAATAATTCAACATTTCAACTCTATACATAAGTTTCGAAATGTCAAAAAGTTCCATCAAAATATCTTATTTCTTTCAGAAATGCATCATGAGGGCATTCAAGACTGCCAACATCCAGAAATGTCCGTACTGCCGCAACAAATTGGTCGAGGACGACATGCAGGAGAATAGTGCATTGCGGGCTGCGCTACGTATGATTCTACCGGGTTACGACGCTGGCCGACAATAGAACGTATTAGACTAGGCGCTATTAGGTTAGACACTGCCAATTAAGCTAAGATCAAGAAAAGACGTACAAAACGTAACTGGGTGGAATTAGTTCCGCAGTAGTTGCCTGAGGGGTCTAGTACGAGTTTTAACAGTTTCCTGTAAAATAGATTTGGTTTCAGTTTGACCCATACATCTGCTAGCAGCGTCCCTAGCGAGTGCGGGGAGAACTAAAACTAGACCGTGTTCATTGCCCGTTTTCTTATTGAAATGCAACTTTGTACTGTACAAGATTGGCAATGTATGGCGTGATAGCTCGATCATGTTTTTTTAAACTGTCAAAATTCGTATTACGCCCACTTAACATTTATCTATGAAACTAATTACAGCAATAAAAGTTCCACCACGTTTTTTATGAATACGATCGCGGATGCAAAAATCCACCTCAAACTCAATAAACGCGCGGCTGGTACGCGTGTTTAGCCGCTTAAGTATTACGATCCATTCAATTGAACGAATTAAACCAATTTATTTTACGTTCCTTGACTTGAATTTTTTTTATATTTCTTATGTTTTTTACAGACATACCTACATTTTAAAGAGATTACGGGTAATTTTCGTGAGTTAACACTTTCTTTTTTCTTTTACATTTTATATTATTAGATGCGCGCACATCCCTCCGGAAGTGTGTTTCGCAAGAGTTTTTACAAGATAAAAAATTTAGGGCGTGTTCGGCGCTCGGATAAATGACCGCTCGTGGCACGTTACTCAATCTGTGAGATCGCAAGCGATCTACACTACCAGCGGGGCTATGCTACAAGATATTATAGATTTTGTCGATATCCTTAGACTAGGATAACTTCCAAACTTGCAATATTTGCAGTTGCAGTTCTTAATTAGATTATGCATGTTATTGTGAGTTGAAACCCCAAGATTTTTTAACAAAACATTTTTCTTAATTTTTTTTCATTTATAGTACACACTAACAAACAAACAATAGAACTATGGATAGTACAGGGGTACTGTTTATTTCTAAGTAGTACTCTTCCAATAGATCCGCAAGAGAAAATTGACATATTATTGTAAATTAAGTGTGCACTTGCAATCTTTTTATGTATTGTTATGATATTAAAATATTGTTCTGAGATAGTTACCAAGCTTTTAGTTCATTAAATTGGCAACTTCTCAAAATTTCGTAGTTAAATTATGTTAAAATATATTAATGTAACTATTGCTGCCCTTACTTATAAATGCAATAATCCAAACCTAGATACAAACCACCTGTTTGAGGTAAAATAAGTTAAAAGTTTCATGTTCAGAGTTTGAGAGCTACAAGTTGATAACAATTAACAGGTTTAGTAACGAAAATACAATACAACAATAAAGCGATATGGCTCGAGAAGGTGGCTTGAATGTTATTGAACTTATTATAAGGGCGGCAGTATCGGTGTAGTATTATAGTAGTAGGTTTTATAGTAATTCTATAGTAGGCAAGAAAAAGCTAAAAAATAGTGGTATTTTAGTAGACAAGAAATTTATATTTTAGAAATTTTAAACCTGGAGTGGGGACTGTATAATTAATTTCTTTCGTTTTGACAGTTTGTCTTCAAATCTAATGTTGTGATCACTCTGATGTCAATGTTCCATTTGATTAGAAACATATATTTTCTTAAAATGATCATACTATGACAAGGATTCTGAATTCTAATGGATTCTGTCTGGATGGACAGGGATGGATTAAATGGGTAAAAGTCCGTAACAAAGCTTTATATCTATTATAAAATGTAGTACAAAATTATGCCTTTGATCTAATTACTTTATCATGTAGTTAATAGGAGTTAATTAGTATGTAATCAAGAATTTTTAAACGTAAACTTGCTACGAAGCACTCATGTTTGGTTTTTATTCATATTGTTATTGTTACAGATGGTTTTACATTCCATTTATGATTTATGTCGTATAAAATATACTAAGATAAGATTCATTAATTTGTAAGTATCCTAAGTATTCATTAAGTATTCATTAATTTGTAAGTATCTTAAGTTTTTGTAGAATTAATATATTATGTAAGTGGTACTTACCCCATGTACTTTAACAGTTAGATATTTTTTTTATTAAAAAAAGAAATGTCATGTGTTATTAGGCATAGTGTCCGGGTACGTCGTAAGAGTAATTAAGTGTTTTTTTTTAATAAAATAAGTTGATATCAACTTCTCGACTTTTATTCTATGTAGTTACTATTAGGCAGCGGCAATTACACACACAGTTTTTTCTGATTGCTCATAACCATTAGCTTACAAACATTTTAATAAATAAAAATACCTGCATGGTTTTGGGACCTTTTTAGACTGTTTATTTTGTACAGCTAAATTACACGTTTGTGCTTACCTATATGAAAATGGAATCGAATATTATATAATATGAAAATACAGTAGCACTTCACATGATGAAGTAATTCGGTAGGTACGGTCCGAATAGTCATGGGTTTGCATTAACGAAAAATACACGAGTGAGATAGCTGATTCTTTCATTTTAAAATGTGTACAACGATTAGCTTAATATTGTTTAATAAATATAATTAAATAGTACGCATCTTTTAGGGTGTTTGGGTAAATAAAAGTAATACTTAAATAATATAATACGATTTATTAATCTGGGATTAGACCCCATAACATCGCTCTGAGCACAATATCACTAACGTGTAAAACACATCACAAAGTAACCAAATACACAACATAACTATAATAATTTTAAATCAAAAATAAATCCTAGTAAATAAGTTTACAGCTATCAAAATCACAGATTATATCCGTCGTGACCGGATGCACGCTGGCAATTTTACATTGGTAAGTCAGTCCCAAGGTGTTGGTCATCTAATATCAAGAACAGGAAAGAATGAAAGAATAAAAGAATATTTTTATTACTCAGTAAAAAAGTAAAGGAAAGGTAGGTACAGGAAAAAGGAAATTGTAGCTAAGTTTAAGGTTAGGTTATAGTATCGCAAAATGTTTTTACAGAATGAATGAATTACTTTACGGTAACTGTATTTCTATTTCAAACTTTTATCCGGTCACATTTCTCAACATAACAAAGTCATTTCGGTAACAAATTTCGTTTAGGAAAAATAGGCATAGATAGGTACTATAGAAATTTGCTCTAAACGACAATTTTATTGTTCAGTGATTTATTTATTACTGATTGTTCAACGATATTTGTACATTATTATTATGTTCTCATTGTACTATTATTCTTACATATACAAAATGCCATTCTTCACTTCACTTAATAAAATCTCAATGTCGTAGTCGTTAAGTCTAAGTAATTTTACTAGCGTTATTATAATATTTTAATTTAATTAGTTAACAATCATTATGTTCTGTTTATTTACTACAGGGCAAGGAATATGAACCTAACAAAATCATGTAAAGTAAATTGAGATAACAGTAATTATAATTTTCGAGAATAATGCTAGGTCGGCATACACCATCATGCCTTTAAAAAATATAATATGCTAATTTTACCTCCAAAATACCTCTGCTCTTGCGCCGTATAAATTTAGAGGTATTCCAAGACAAAATTTCGATTCAATTTATGCATTATAGTTACTCATATTATATTCATAATGGCTGGGTTTTAGTAGTATGTAGTACCTAGGTATTCTGGGTTTTGAAAAATACATATGAAATTGGTATGTGAAAATATATCTATAAATAAAATATGGTGATCTAGCTTCTCTTAAATTAATCGCGTGCTAAGATTATGTTTGATACCAATTATGAAGCTGGGCTCGTTTAGATCTCTATTATTTCTAATAAAAAATATGAAAATAAATCGATCTTTAATTATTAACAATTATTAAAATATCTCTTAACGGTTAACGGTTGCATTTGAAGCAAATTGAATGCTATTTTATTGAAAACATTGT
>DWQK01003025.1:0-12137 GCA_018231225.1 Noctuana stator | reverse complement strand
AGGCAACCAAGGGCCTTTGCGTACACAGATTGTTCCCTAGCGCACAGCCTCCACCAGAACCTAACGAACAACATTTGAAAGCGCATAGAAAACTAAGGAACAAGTTACGCCTGATTCAAGCTCTTTTGAAATAACTTAAACTATGTTTTGCTTTGCAGTTACGGCTTTACGTTTATTGAAGTTCTGTTATACCTAATCAGCGTTTTAGTTTTAAAAACTTATTTAAACGTTGGAAAATCGTTGGCAGATTTGACCCAGATCCTGTCTGGTCACTTATAATATACTATTTTTTCGCTATCACCCAGGGTTAGCTGGGAGATAATGCCATTGCAATTGGGCGCTAAGTTCGCCCACTGTAATTTAGGTGCATAGAGAATAAATAAATAAATATATAACAATAACGCTTTTGTACTTATTATTCTTTTACGTAACCAATATTTAATTACAAGTTGTCTGTTGTTCTAGTACCGACCAAAGGTCCGCGGCGAGTACTGTTTGCCTTTCCATTCGAGCTGCCGCGTTGATTAGTCAGATTATAATGAGTTTGCTTTGTGTTGAGTAATACGCAGTGTTTGTCGAAAACACCGGCATATTTGGCGTCAAACATTCAAATTATATATCTTTGTTAGGCGCTATGTAGCGTCATTTATAATATAGTATTTGTGTTTTGGATGGGGTGGGTGGATTCTGGACACACTGTATTTGAGTCCATGTTAGTCCTCATCAGACCGCATCCATTTACGGCATCAGCTAGGACCATTCAGCTATTTGAGTCTCATTTCGTTTTCAGGTAAACGATTTTTTAAAAGCAATGATTCCTGCTAATATGTACTGTTTACTTTTCATGCATGCCTTCTGACATATGATAAGTCCCTTCATAATGATAGGTGGGAACATCAGACCAGTTTATCCAGTTGAGTACTTACGCTCTTTTGAATTTGGTCTATTATACGCTTGGCTTTATAAACATGCATTGAGTACAATAGAATAACAGCCAACGTAAGCTTTTGTAATGAGTTACTATTTAAACAAACTCGGTCTATCCTTTCATAACTTAGTTTCATAGTTCTAATAGTTGTATCGCCATGAATATATGATTCACTAGGTATACGAGTATTTATAACAGTACAATTATTTATACGAGTAATTAATACAGTACAATTTATAACAAACGCTATACGAGAATCAAATATCATTGAATCATGAATTTCATTGAATATATTGGACGTGTTTCAAACTTTTAAATTTGTTTAAATCTGGTTTATACGGCCAGTGTCTGTAAGGAATACGAAATCGAATGTATCTCGCATAAAGCGACTTCCAGACTACATATCGAGGTTCCTTTTCGAAGCGGTAGAAGTTCCCCGAAGTTAACCGAATACGAAGCCGATAACCTACTAATCGCTTAATGTATAAATAATCTTGCTTCACAGATACCTAGTCGTATATGGATACTACGTTTTCCTTGTGTGGAGACACTTCGTTCCTTTGACTCTGAGCAAAATACCGATAACGATCGAAATTGCCAATGGTGAGGCGAAGTTGCATGAAACAAGTTGAAGCAACTCTCTAGATTCTCGTCGTCGCCCTAATTCGTTCTACTTTCCGGGTAGTGAAGTGGATGCTTAATGTTTCAAATTCAATCCGATATTTGCATCAAGATGCGAACTGAGCTCAGAGATCGTCTTATAAAGGAGTCCTGTTCGTGCTCGTATGGATCACATTCGACATTTGATCCGGCTGACATGCCCATACGCACCGTTTAGGATCGGACGCCGTCTGTTGTGCTTGATACAGTTACATCGTGATGTTTATGCACCGTTAGGAATTTATCATGATTCATAATTTGATCAAGTCTTTATTTGGGTTGTCATCACAGAGTCACCTACTATTCCTTAATGCTGGGAATATATTTGTTCAGTCCCGCTGAAGGAGTACCAAAGCTCGAGATCAATTATATATATTATAATTATAGCTTGCTTAGGCAGCAGTTACATTTAGAGTGAGATATATGAGATATGATCAAAATTATGACGGGAGGTTGTCGTTACAAATATGCGTCTTTGTTACAGTTGCCGTACTCACTTCATGTGGACTTTCGCGAAGACCCGGATAAGCGAGGGGCTCTACACCCACCAACGTTCAATATTTCTAGTGAAGGCTTCGTGCCAACAGACCCACAAACATGGCGAGTTGACTTGCGATGCACTCGCTTAGTGGCCGGCGAAATTGATGTCACAATATCCTTAAACGTCTCAACGGGATCCTCGTCTACGGCTTTGCATTTTAGACGGCGAAAAATTTGCCTCAAGGATATGCCACAGCAAGTCATAAAGGTTGACAATGTACATGCACCAACGTCAGCAGATATATTCTACGCTGGGGCTGGTTGCGCAGGGGGCCTGATACTCATAGCGGCGGTCGCAGCGGCTGCGTGTAGAGCTCGAGCAAGGAAGCTCCGAAGGGCACGTAGTGATGAACAGGATGCACACGCGTTCTTACCGGACTCTTCATGTAAATCTGCTGCAAGTTACACCAGCTATCGCCGTCCCACTTCGTTGCCAGCCGTAGCGGCGGAAGAGAGAGCTAGAGATCTGCAACAGAGAATTGCTGAGCTAACAATACAGAGGTGTCGTGTGCGCCTAAGGTCAGTAGCCATGGAAGGAACCTTCGGCCGAGTTTACAGAGGAACGTATGCTGATGAGGAGGCAAGAGAGCAAGAAGTTTTAGTTAAGACCGTTGCTGAACATGCTTCACAAGTACAGGTATTTTACTCATCACTTTGTAAGCTTTGATATTTTTGGTAAATGTTTAGACTTTTTGATCAGGAAACTAATGATTATTTCTGTTATAGGTATCACTGCTTCTTCAAGAAGGTTGCATGCTGTACGGACTCCACCACGAGCGTGTGCTATCTGTGCTTGGTGTGAGCATCGAGGACCAAACTGCACCGTTTTTGTTGTACCCCTGGGGCGCGTCTTGTAGGAATTTGAAGCAGTTTTTGCTGGCATGTCGAGGAGTGACGGTCGGTGGGGCGGCCGGAGCAGCGCCTCCGCCGCCATTGACGACGCAACACGTCGTCCGAATGGCTCTTCACGCCCTAGATGGCCTGGCTTACTTGCACACACAGCATGTACTTCATAAGGATATTGCGGCGCGGAATTGTGTGTAAGTGTGCAAAATTTTAAATTATATCTCCGTTATGTATTGTACCTAGAACCATTTAAATGGGAGACACGCATTGTCCGCATTACTTTGGTTTTATAACCACATCGTCTTAACTAACTAATTGATAATGGTAAGTATTGATAAATTCCAATTGTCGTTTTCATTCACAGGGTTGACGAAAATCTTCGGGTGATGATTACGGACAACGCTTTATCCCGGGACCTGTTTCCTGGAGATTACCACTGTCTAGGTGACAATGAGAATCGGCCTATCAAGTGGCTAGCGTTGGAAGCGCTGTCCAAGAGACAGTTCAGTCCAGCGGCCGATGTGTGGGCGCTCGGGGTCCTTTTATGGGAGCTGACGACTCTAGCGCACCAGCCATACGCAGAAGTGGATCCATTCGAAGTAGCAGCGTACCTGAGAGACGGGTACAGATTGCAGCAACCGGCGAACTGTCCAGATGAACTGTAAGTGTTTTTTTAATAGCGAATAAAACACATATTCCCGCGCACACACACATGAAAAATATGTCTCATACTCATACAAGCATTGCACTCTGTATGTGTATATATATGGAGTTATATTATATATAGAGTTTTTCATTAGCTACTCTGAAATAAATTAATCCCATAATATTATGGTGTTGTATTTTAAGTTTAGTTATATATTTAGAATCCGTTTCAAGTGTGATGATTTCTGATTAAATAAACATTCAAACATTGTCATAAATTAATGACACCTATAGTAGTATATACAAAAGTACTCTTTGAGTAGTATTATGTACCTATATACTGACAGGTATCTATTATTAATATTTAGATTAAATCATAAATCGTTTTCACCAGGTTCGCGGTGATGGCGTACTGCTGGGCCATGTCCCCAGACGACAGACCGACTCTGCCTCAGCTGCAGATCTTCCTGCGAGACTTCCACACACAGCTCACGAGATTCGTCTAGCAGCGTTCCTAGACAGATTTATTTCAAAAGACAACCCAAAGACGACAATAAATCGTAGTTTCGTATTCGTATTAATAGTGAACAGACTCGAGTGGACAAGTGTTTAAGAGGCCTTATTGTGAACAGTTACCGCAAGTGACGTTAAGTGCTGACAATTTATCGGTGACCGTACTTCGGTGTGAGGCGGAACATTCGTAACGAGACTGATTTTTTATATGAAAAAGTTTATTAAATTGTAAATTATAAATAGATCTTTATGACGCGGCCGTCACACGTTTGTGTATTTTTGTTCGTAGCTGTTTCTCTCTGTGAATATTTTGTTCAAGTTGCAAGAAAATAATGTTACCGTTGTGTTGCCAACAAACATTATATTATTTATGATCTCGTAAAGTGATATATATGAGTTATAATGTATGAAAATTTCAAGACGCAACCAAATATATTATTGGTGAGGAATGCGCTTGAAATGTTTCGATACTTCTTGGACTTTCATCAGAATGCTCACATGACGTCATTTTAACGTATAAAAATTTCAAACGTTTGACAGCCGTCCGCTAGAAACCTCAACACTGCCATATTAGATAAAAAAAAAATATTATTTGTAAATATCGATAGGCATAGTGACTTCTATAAATTAACATACGTATAGTGAATGTGCCTCAGATTTTATGAAAAATATTATAGATGTTTATATCTGTTTTACTTGATAAACTAAGACTGTACTATAATTTTATTATTAGCTGTATGTACTTATATAAAAAGATTTATTCCAGTCTCTCTTTACTTACCCACGTACTATACTGTAAAGAAGCTAATGAGTGATGCTGTACGTAGTATAAACTTTGTAGTTTTGCCTTCCTAAAACAAGTTGTGTGCCAAATAAAATAACATTGATTTTGTGCCAACGTACCTACATACATCGTAGTAAATTTATTTACTTGTTTAGAATACCGTTACCAATCAATAAAACTATATTATTTTTCCACCCTTTCTTTAGGATAGTCTTTAAAACACCTAATACATGTATATATGTGTCAACGTCAGTATAAATAATATTATTATAATATAATAGCAAATTAAGACTTTATTTTCCAAAAACTCATATTTTATGTTCTAATCCTTATCTGACAACCTTATACTTACGAAAGCTAATTCTCTCACACGTTAGATTGTAAACTAACAGTTTTTACAATGTAACGGTGTCATATATATATAAAAGTAATATATTTAACTACAATATGGACAGTTATTAATTATTGCTATATTTGCTATTTATATTTTATTCATTCAATTACTTACAATGTTTCGTTTTCAATTGGTTGACCACAATAGTAATTTATGTAGAGAATTAGATTTACCTCAATAAATAATGTGAACATAGATTTTTATATCGCAGAGGGAGCTCCCCCCCCCCTACCCCCTTCTCTCGGTACGACCATGGCTGGTACTTTATTAAGAATTGATTAAGAATGTAGATGTAATTGCAGCAGCTATTTATAATGTTTGTACATTTGTGTAAATAAGTATTGTAATGTATACACGAAATTATGTCAATATACCATTGAATTATTGAATTGTTTTTTATTTATTTCATTTTAATTTTTCTGTCTGTTAGGTATAGGAATTTACTAATGCAACATTACTTCCAAAATCTAATAATTTTACTAAATTAGTTACAAGCTGACCCCGCGAACATCGTATTGCATATAACATAAAAAACTAAAGAACGGAAGTGGACCACCGTTAACATTTAAATGAAAAATGGATGTTGGCCGATTCTCAGGTCTACCAAATTTGCACACAAAATTTCACGAGAATCGGTCGAGCCGTTTCGGAGTTTAATCACGCACACCGTGACACGAGAATTTTATATATAAGATGTAAGTTGGTGACAATAATGAAATGTATCGTAAATGTAAAAAAAACTATTGCTACCACAGACATGAGAACTTACGACAGTTAATAGGCCCCGGCGAGATTCGAACTCGCGATCTCCTGTTTACTAGACAGGCGCTTTAACCAACTAAGCCACGGCGCCTTGCAACTGCATTGTTGAATATACAGTTCTGATAAGAAAATCGATTAGGTATGTAAGGTTCTCCCGCATACGCACGCATGATTAATAGATAATTATGTTATGTTTGATTAATATAATGAGATTAAAGAAAATTTTATATCTTTGTTCATAATATAAGCGATACTATTATCTGTTTTAATCTGAATAAATGAAATTATTTTAAAAAGTGTATTTTACAATTTTGAATACCTAATTATGTTTTTTTTAATTATGATAAATATAAATGTAAATTTAAATTTATCGTTTTATTTACCGTTATGATAAGTATAAATTTACTCCAATTAATATGAGCAGTCGTGGCCGAGCGGTTAAGGCGTCTGACTAGAAATCAGATTCCCTCTGGGAGCGTAGGTTCGAATCCTACCGACTGCGAATTTCTTGTTGATAATTTTTATATTTTATATACAATGTAACCAAAATATTTTTTAGGAATGTAAATTTTATCTTTTTTGCTTTGTAGCTCTCTTTATGATTAGAACACCGAGGCGAACCCTTATTGTTTGTATCGTATTAATTACAGCATGTTAAGGGCTATTCGGTCATTTATCTGTTTTATTACAGGGTGCTACCCCCAGATAACGATGACGTTTGTTAATGGCCGTTTTAAGTGTAGAATTTAATTACAAAATGGCAATTCTTTTACCATTTGGCCATTTTATTTTATATGCTATTTTTTTTTTGGAAGTCATCATACTATGTACTTAAAATGTGATTCGGATTTAAAGGGTCGTTGACAGCTATCATATTTTTTATGCAATTATTTTAAAATAATGTTAATGTTACTCTAACGTAATAATTATTGATATTTGCTATTTTTTTTTCCAAAATGTTCATTAACCGGAACAGGTAGTGGCGCGGTCAATTTCTGCAAGTTCTGCAACTTTACAAATAATTCCTACATAAAATAAATAAAATATTAACATTTTTCTATGTTTTACAAGCGATAGACAGAGGCAAATATTTCTGTCTCTGATTAATATTTTGGATTGCATTTTGTTGGTACATACCTACTAATAAAATTCTATTCGAGTAGGAAGATAATTAACAATGAAACAAAATTTAAACAATGTTAGTACAATATTCAGTCAATAATCGTCATTGGATTCAAAAAGTACCTATAAATATAAAATATATAAAAAGTACCTATATGCCTAACTACTTCTGATACTAAAAGGTTATGTATGAGAAGCAAAATACAAACAAAAAACAGTTTCGTACCTTTCTGTATGAGATTGAAGGCAATTACGGATAATAGAGGCGTAGCTCTTCAAGTAAGTTCGTATTTGCGAACATGTCTGTCCATAACAATATGGAAGTGACGACTTCACTACTCTACGAGCAAAGGTCTCATTTAGAACAATCAGACCAAATCAAGAATAGGATAAGTTTTTGCTTAAATAATGACTATAGTTATGTTGAAGTCATTAATCTCAACGTTGCACAACTTCCTTGCATTATATGCTTCGTTAAAAGTACGATAGTTTTATCTATCCAAAGAGTGAGTCACTTTTTAAGTTATCTGTAGAAGTAATAATTGAGCTAACATGTAGCTGTTATGTAGATAGTAAACATCTATACAAATAGGGACCTATAATAAAATAATAAATACTTATCATCAGCTATCACTGACTGATCTGAACTGTGAGTTCACCGACAATTTTAGAGTGCGTTTAGGTTTTTTTATTTATTTCATTTAAACTTACAGTAGGTGTGTACTTACTTATTAACTTTTAGCTATTATTAAGGATATTTAAAAAACAGTTCAACTTACCAACAGTCCTTACAAACATTTCTACTTAATTCGGATGATTATCTATATAATTGAAGTGATTAATAAATGTTTAATGAAAGCTATGCTTTCAGGTATAAGAATATATCCTAAATTTGTAAGGTCATCTTTCTTAGGTTAAATTACCTGAAAAGAGTAAAGTAGGCACATTTATACATACGCCAGTCAAACCAGTTGTTACAACATTATTTCAATGCAATAAAACTTTTCAATTGGCATAAATGTAAACATCAATAAAAGTAATTGATGCAATTGTATCAAGTTGTTTAGGTGTTAGCAGTATTAGCGCTGTTAGCGGCAAGAATAGCATAGACTGACTGGTGGCAAATGTTCCGGTGAATCAATCAGAATTTTTATTTATAACATGTCTTTTATATAATTTGAAGAGCTTTAGTTAAATTTCCAGTAGCAAATTGTTCCCCGGGGCGAGTTTAGGAACAAATACACTTTCCAACTTTCTCTTTTCGCTCACTTTTTGGACGAACGAACAACTTTGAAATGTTCCATTGTACTGTGTTGCCAGTTAAAGAGGTTGACAATAAATATAAAATATTAAAAGTGTCACTACACAACATTGCAGAGTAGTCATTGCATGTATGACTGTGCACATTCGGAATCACGATAAGTCGATAACCATCAAACCCTCGTACAGCCGCCCTCAATACGCGTACATTGTTAAGAAAATGGGGAAATATCGACTTTGGTGGTAATGAAGTTTTAGTTATGTCGTTCGATGGGGGACGTAATTACTGATCGGAGTGCGGTACAGGAGATACGGCATGCTGTAGGGTGCGTAATCCAACCAAGAGGTCTATTCTCTAACCCCGAAAACTAATCCGTCTAAAAGGTCATCATACAATATTATCATCAAAAGAGCATATTAAATAATTTGTTATTTATACACTTAACTAGCTGGTGCCCGCGACTTTGTCTGCGCAGGATTAGTATTTGGAGCAATTCACAGAATATCTTTCTGAATTGTTGTAGCCTGTGTGTAATTCTGATGTATAAGCTGTATTATTATAAAGTTTCATTAAGATCCTTTCAGTAGTTTTGACGTGAAAGAGTAAACATCCATCCATATTTTATAATATTAGTAGGAGTAGAATTTTAAAGGTGTCCCTATAGTTTTTCTGCTGACTTTTATCTCCCGGCCTACGTTAACCTAAAGAGCGCCTAAAGCTGTGTTTTTTTTTTCTTTTACTTATGGTTAGTTCATGTGGACGGCTGCTCTAGGAAAAAATCCTAGTTATGATAAGTGGTAATGAAATGTCTTCGTGAATTCTTGTTAGCTAAGCTGTTAAAGAGTAGAGAGTAAACCCCAAGCCCCAGATACTATCTGATGAAACACTGCGTGCATACACGTAGAAGTTATGTGTGTCGCTTCTTATATTGAGGCGGTGCAGTGAGTAATGATACTATTTGGCTCGGATTTTGTTTCCTACTGTGACAATAAAGGTTTCTATGGGGACAGACTTAGCACGGTGAAGGGGTCTACCATTTTTGACATAATGACACAATATGATACATAGATACATCATGATTCCGATAAAAAGATACAGATGTCATATTTTAAATCATTAACTTGTCAGATTCTATAGAACTAGATGTACATAATTTGATTATCGTTTGCTGATATTAAAAAATTGAAAACAATTCTAGTGACCGATTGTATGGCATTGATCTCACCTGATAATAAGGTAATAATTAAGTAAATTTCGCCGAATGTCGTCGACTCACAGCACGCCTAAAACTCTTCTCTTCATTCTAGTAATTACCAATTTCATTAGTACATAATATCAAGTAAGAGGCTTAAAATGCAATTATCAAAAAGGGAATTTGTTCTGAAGGTGACATAAGACTAAATTGCTTTGTGTCACCTGCCGCGGCAGGAATTTTTCATTAAAACTGCTGCGAAAAAATAATTTTTTTCTCCTTCTCTTCAGTTTTTAAAGAGAATTTAAATAGGTACCTACTCTTACTATTTTTGGGTCCTTTATGGATTGCATAAACAACTTCTTGGTTTGAGGTTAAGAAATTAAGTTTAAAAGCAATTAATTTTTATAGGCACTCGTAAACGCTGGTAAACAAAATTTTGTCTTGGGCGAAAGAAAATTTTGCTAAAGGCGGAGTTTTAAGCGATAAATCATTAAGTTGAAAACTGCTCTCGCAAAAACAATAAGGAGATACGGAGTGGAGAAATTATAAACCACGTCTTTCATCACAGTCAGTCAACTACTTATTTGTTTTAAGTCGATAGGATAAAAAAATTACTGATGGTGTTTTGCTGTGACTTACGATGTGATGCACTATGGCTGGATTCTTTAGAAAATTTTTTATATTCACAATTTTATTTGTTTACGTTTTTCGTGCGATGTACGAATAAACTGAGAGAAAAATTCCTTCCACTAAGCAATCTTAGTACCTACTTTAAAAATTAAAAAAAAAAAAATTAAAAAAGGTATTTCAGTAAAACATAATTTAAATTCCTTTTTCAAATCACAATTTTTTTTATTTAAAAGCGTTATCGGCTAAATTCTTGTCATAACCGCCATAGACATAATTACTGTCGCACTGCAAGGGTACGTTTGCTCGTGGTCTGACAAGTACTTTGAAAACAAATTCACTTAGTAGGTAGGTACATTTAGTAGGTAAAATTTAGGGAAAGAGGGTAATATTTAATCTGTCGTCTTCGATGATGGATTGCGCTCGTTACATGACGTGGGAAAAACGTTTAACAAATCATCATACCCGGAAATGTTCCTGTAGCTATAGGTAGGAATGAGAAAATAGACTAGAACGAGATACAATTCTATGTAAATATACTGATGCCAAACAATAAAGCTTTTTAATGATGTTAAGATGAATTTTATGCTATACATGACGTGACAACAACAAAAACCATGAATGGCGCCGATCTAACTACGTTCTTAAATGTGAAGACTTATAATAACTAACGTTTGTTTGCAAATGACACACTTTTTAGGAATGCGAGGTTAGTACCTATATATTATTTTATTACCTACTAGCTTTATTTATAAATTACTTTTTTGTTACTTGTAGCGAATATAAAGGGATTTCTATGCCTCATTGCGGATGGAAACAGACCCCTACAGTATTGTTTGCTGGCCAGATAATGTTAAGTGAAAAATAATTCCACCACTCGGGCGGGCTGGTGGAAAAATTTCACCAGGTATTAAATCTACCTTGTATTATTTTACAATATATAATCACTACGTAGTATAAAACAAAGTCGCTTTCTCTGTCCCTATAACCCTATGTACGCTTTAATCTTTAAAACTACGCAACGTATTTAGAAGCGGTTTTTTTTAATAGATAGAGTGATTGAAGAGGAAGGTGTCAGCATTGCACTAGTGCGAAGCCAGGGCAGTTCGCTAATAAATTATATATGAAAAAATAAATGTATGATAATTAAATAAATAATACACTGGTGTGCTGTTAAATTAAATTGGACATGGAAATCATAATCGGTTCAGGTAGCAGTAGCATCTCACTAACCTCCAGGGACGTCGCGACACCGAGCATGATTGATCGCCCGCCAATGTCAGGTGCGCGCCGCGAGTAATCAATCAAATTCACTTTAAATCAATTATTCACTTGGCTATAAAATTGTAAGAGATTTATTGCGTCTTGTCGATTCCAGAGTAACGGGTGAAGGTGCTAATTCTTTAAGCGATTGGTGTACATTGCATTTTTCATTAATCTTTACGTCGACAAACGGAAATTGTTCATAATGATCAATGATCTTGTTTAATTGGATGGTGGTTATGCAAAATAACGTAGGTAGGTATCTACCGATTTTCCAGCTAGTACTCTATCAAAACTTTAAAAATATTGAAATACATTTTGGGTATTGGATTTTTATAAGTATAGAAGATTTACAGACATCTAAATCTATACTAATAATATGAGGTTTGTTTGTTTCAACGCGCTAATCTCTGGAATTACAACTCGGATTTAAAATTTTTTTTTGTGAATGATAGCTATGTTCATGAAGAAGGTTAGAGGCTATCAAGCATTACGTTACAATTCTTAACGCGGGTGAAATCGCGGGGCACAGCTAGTGTTGTATAAAATAATATAATAGGTATATAATTTAAACGAATGATTATAACTTGCATGGTA
>DWQK01003024.1:0-12140 GCA_018231225.1 Noctuana stator | reverse complement strand
TATTTCTAGCATTAAGTTAATATTGTCTTGATAGTACGTTAGCATAAACTCTGCTAGTTTGCCTATTTAAATAAATATTTTTAAGCGAAATCGTTGTCAGTATCTTAATTCGCGCTTCCGTGCTTCAGAGAGCACGTTAAGCCGTCGGTCCCGGTTGCTATTAATAGATAACAGTCATTAAGCTTGGTCGGTGCCATTTGACGATGCGGTTTGACGAAATCCGACACGGGTTGGCCAACTAACCCGTATCGCCACCAATCCGCATTGGAACAACGTCATGGAATCTGCTCCAAGCCTTCCCCAGTTGTGGGGAGAGACCCGTACCCAGCAGTGGTATATAGAAAAGTGTAATCATGGTATGAGAGACGTCTGTAAAGTAGTTATTTGTCTCAAATGTTGCTGTCTCGCTACAAGCGCCTCTCTTTTTTAGCAACAGAGACAAATGCAGATCTGACCGATAAGTCACTTAATAAAGTTAACTACATTAAATTTGTTCAAAACGCTACATCTTTTCGATTAAACCACACGAAACCAAAGCTATCTCTAGCAAACACACCTCATTTATGAACTCTTGTATTCAATGTTTCGTCATCCTTAATTACCGATAAGTGGATCTTTTGTTTTAGTTATTCCTAGTTGACGTACAGATTACAAAACAAGTTTATCGGCTGCCCACCCTTGAAGCCTAATCTATTTGTAATAAGTTTTTGCGAAACTCGGTCCTTACACATTGGGTATAGTGACCGACCGAAATTTCGAATTCGGTTTCGGTTTGGGCTATGTTACGAGTATAACCTTGTTTCGGCTTTAGTTTCCTTTTCAGCCCGAAAATATAATTGGTGTTTGAGTAATTGTCTTTGTGTGTGTCCATGGCACCCATGACACAAGGAATCCTAATTACACAAACACAGAAGTCTAAACACATCATTTAAATTTCTGCCCCGCCCGAATCGAACCTAGGACCTTTCGAATGGTGAACTAAAAAAGTAATCATTACACGGGTCGTCGTAACTATTTTTAATTTAAACACCTGTTCTACGGAGATCTTTGACACGCTTATCTTACTAGATTGAAAGATCAATTTCATCATTGATTTAAAATAATTTCTTCATAACAATGTAAATATACAGTGAAACGTCCAGTCGTTAAAATATAACTGCCAGTTATCTATAGATAGATAAATACTTTACTAGTCATAATACTGAATAATAAAGCCTTTTCTATCGCTCACGCATTAAAAGCAAATAAAGGAAACATTGTTGGCTTAATATTATGGTCTGTTGCCAACGTGTCGCATTACTGAAGGATAAGCGATTGGCTATACGAGCGGCTTTATGTATATTGTCGGTGGTAGAGCTTATAAAGTTCGGGAAGGCACCACCGCTGCCTTCATAACCCACCGTGAAGTCCTGCAAATTTGAAAGTTTAAGACTTATATGGTTTTCTAATGAATGCAGTTGTATTTAAATGTTTTCGGTGTATTCGATAATTATAACTCACGTAAATCGACTTCAAAACTACTTCAATCGACTTCATAATTATCGCGCACATAATGCAAATTTGAAAATTTAAGACTTCTATGGTTTTCTTGTAGATGCTAGTGTCAGAATTAGACCACATTGAAATCAGACTACACGGCAAGCACCAGCTTTCAAACAAAAAAGAATCATCAAAATTCGTTCACCCAGTCCAAAGTTATGAGTTAACAGACATAATAAAAATGACAGTCGAATTGAGAACCGCCTCCTTGAAAACTAACAAAATTAAATATTAACCCCAACCTAACAAAACTAGACAACCTGATTGGTAATTACGAAATGGATCATTGTGTGAACCTTTACCCATTGCGTATATAGTTTATCTCTTCACACAATCAGTACAACAACTTCCTAATCGTAAGTATTACGAGTTACTACGCTTTGTGATTTATGCTTTACTTTGCTAACAACGTAAGTTCATTTTACGACAAATTGTAAATAAGTTACCAACATTTTTGTTAAGATATTTACTATCGATACTGTCCAGTGGTACTTAGCTTAAGTAAGGTTTCATAAGGGGACGACCATTAAATGTGTAAGGCGTTTTTAGCGAGATGAGATATAGTACTTAAGATTTGGCTGAACTCCCTCCCCCGTGTGAGATGTAGTAAGATTTGATGCAATCCTTACGTAAGATTCTAATGTATATACGTTAGATTAATTATAAAAAGAATAAAAAGAACTATATTTACCTCCTCTCCCCAAAATAAGATTAGGTGAGATTTGTTTCGACCCTCCTCCGCTCTCAACGCCACAAGTAATAAGAATATCGCCCTAAACAAAATATACACTTAATTTTAAATATTTTTGTTTACAGTCATCATGCATAATTGTCTATATACTACGTTCATAGCAAATCGGTACGTTAGTGTCCAGTAATTTTAATAGATTTTTGACGTATTCCCAACAAATCGTAACAATGAAGTGAAACACAATATACGTTTATATGATTTATTGCTGTAATAAACCATTTTTCTACTATTTTACAATGAGACAGAACAATCCATTTTCACTTCTATTTCTTGTGTACTAAGACCTATGCGACTTGTCTCTATAATTCGGATATTAACCATTAATAGTTAAATAGGGCAATAATCCTGAAGTCACGTATGAGAACAATTATTTCAAATAAAACCGTGTAATATACCATTATGTCGTTATTTTTTGGACTTTTATATGACCTAAAATACATTGTAAGCAAAAATTGTTCTGTTTTTATTACCGAATAGTTCTAATACAGAATAGTTCTAATACAATCATATTATGTAATGCTTGGTCGTAATTTTAACCGCGTTCAAAAAAAGGTTAACAATTCGTCCAAATCTTTGGTAAAGATATTATCAAGATTCTATGAACTTTATAAAAACTAAACTTGAAAATAATCAACCGCCATTTTTGAACTTAAATGCATTGTAAAATTTATTACAAGATTCTCTAATTAAAAATACAAATTTTGATTTTAAATTGTTATCTAATTACAAATGTAATTTCAATTAATTGAACATTCTACAAAAATAATTAAAAGGAAGAAATGCTTCGTTTCATTAATTTCATGAAAGTTCAATTAATAAAATTTAGTTTGTCTAATTTGTTAAATTATGTTATTTAATTTTCAAGAAATAGAAAGCTTTTTATTTTTATTTTATTTAATTATAAAAAAAAAGATATTTATTTATAGAAAAATATATTGGTAGATAGATACTAGTTTATTAAACATCACTACATAGTATAAAACTAAGTCGCTTTCTCTGTCCATATATCAGTATGTATGCTAAAATCTTTAAAACTACGCAACGGATTTTGATGCGGTTTTTTAATAGATAGAGTGGTTAAAGAGGAAGGTTATATGTATGTTCACAGCTTTTCTGTAGTGTATTTAATATCAGCATTGAACCCGTGCAAAGCCGGGGCGGGTAGCTAGTATCAGATAATATTACAATAGACGAGAACGTGAACGTAAACGTAACAATGTATGATAAACAATTCTACGGCTTCAAAACGTAATACCTACGGTGTAAATTGTGTGTGCGTTAATAGATGACTTAGTTTATATTTATTTTTTAATTCTGTTCCTTTGTCGTGAGAGAGTGTTTGACGATCGGAGCGTGAGTCATCTGCGCAGGCGCATGTAGCATGCAGGATACAGGTTGTTGTATAAATGTATTATGTTACATCATATTTGAAATCAATGGAAACTATAATAATAGTTTATATTATTATTTCAATAATAACAATAAATGTTTTCAGTGTAATCGAAAACTGACTTCGAAATTGTCGCTCACATACTTAATGTAAATTTGTAAATTTAAGACTTATATGGTTATCTCATAGCCACCATAGTCCGATCTCGACCAAATCGAAATGAGACCACACGGTAAGCATTAGCTTTCAAATAAAGAGAGATTCATCAAAATCCGTTCACGCAGCCGAAAGTTATGTGGTAACGAACATAAAAAAATACAGTCGAATTGAGAACCTCCCCTTTTTTTGACGTTGGCTGAAAATCAAATTAACCGAACAGTCCACAACTTTACGATGTGTATAGTTGACACAAACCCACATGTCTAGACTATTTTAGACTGTACATTCACCAGACACCATAGATTAGTTAAACAACAGCACATTGCGCTGTAAACAAACGAAATTACTTTGCCTCCAAATCGAAATAGCAAGGCAAGTGACGTGGCAAATGATTGGGGTAAATTTGCTACAGGTTTTCTTCACAATGATTACTATTAGCTATGCCACGCTATGCAAAGCTGAAGAGTTTGTTTGTTTGAACGCGCTTATCTCAGGAAACGCTGAACCGATTAAAAAAATTATTTTTGTGTATGATAGCTACAATCATGAGGAAGTTTATAAGCTATCAAGCATTACGTTACTATTCTTAACGTGGCTGAAACCGCAAGACACAGCTAGTAATTAATAAGTAAAGAACTTTCGAATTCGCCCAACTCGTATTAAGTACTAGGTGGTGCGCATGACTTCGTCTGCGCAGGATTAGTTTTCACGAGCAATTCACACAATATCTTTATAAATTGTAGTTGTTATTCTGATGTATAAGCTATGTTATTGTAAAGTGTCATTAAAATCTATTTAATAGTTTTTGTTCGAAAGAGCAACAAACATACATCAATCCATCCATACTTACATACTTTTGCATTTATAATATTAGTAGAATTTCCAACAGACGATATTTTGCAACAGATAATCAAAAAACCAAGTTCATTGCCACAACCAATCAGTGAGTCATTGGCCTACATTGGGATCAGCCTGTATACAATCTGATGCAAGAGATAAGGTGCGTACACACTCGACTTTTTCACCGGAGCCGTGTCTACCCGTACCACCGTTCTACTTCTGATGTGAGTCATCAGAGGCACAGGAAGGCATGGAGATGCGTTTAGAATTAATCCCAGTTATTATAAACGCAAAAGTTTGTAAGTATGGATGGATGGATGTTTGTTACTCTTTCACGTAAAAACTACTGAATGGATGTTAATGAAACTTTACAATAATATAGCGTAACATCAGAATAACACATAGGCTACAATTTATAAGGATATTGTGTGAATTGCTCGTAATACTAATCCTGCGTAGACGAAGTCGCGGGCATCAGCTAGTTATTGTATAATTTTGTTTTGTGGATGTCAATTGGAGGTACCTATATTGAAGGCTATTTTTGGCGATTGATTCATCTTTTGCTGATCAATGATGGTGTTAGGAATGTTGGAGTAGTTAATTTAATAATAATCGTTTGGGTTTATCGATGATATTCATTTTATATCGATAGGTAAGCCGCTTGATATTTCTGATTCATTAAAAGAAAAGGTTTTTTTTTTTTCAAAAATTTACTATTTGTATGTAGTACCTACTCGTTTTATGTTTTTTCCTCTTTTTCATTTTTTTACAAGATTTTCACATGAATCATCGTCTCTTTTTTCTTGTTTTTTTTCAATTTTTTTACTTTTTTTACAAGATTTTCACATGAATCATCGTCTCTTTTTTCTTGTTTTTTTTTCAATTTTTTTACTTTTTTTACAAGATTTTCACAGCAATCATCGTCTCCTTTTTCTTTTCTTTTTCATTTTTTTACTTTTTTCATAAGTTTTTCTCACCAATCAACGTCTCCAAGTCCTCCCTGTTCTCACGCTCGGTTGACCAAACTCAAGACGATGTCTTCGAAGCATTTTTTTACTATTTGATGCCGAAATATTTATCTCTTAAACGATTCAAATTATAATTAGGAAGTTTTGAATAGTGGAGATACACACGACCATAAAATTTCAGAACAGCTTTTAAAACTATTTTAGTCCTTAACACAACGGAATAAGACAGTTAAAGTAAATTTTGGTAGTAACTATAATTTTGTTAGTAGTATGGCACCACGGTTGACCGGTAATGTTAATAAAGTCCAAATGACCAATATTAATCTTTAAATGTCGTCTATTGTAAATAAATGATCGCTTTAAGAAGATGCGACTATTATGAGGATGATTTTATAATAGTAGTTTTTAGATGAAAGAACTAGCCCACCCATACACTAAATCATCTTCAAATGCATTCAACCTTTTTTTATATCCCACTGCTGACCACTACTTACATAGCATACTACACCACGCTGCTCCATTACGGATTGGTGGAGATGTTCTTCGAATAATTACCTATAAAGATTTTTACAAGAATTTCGTATATGACATATATTATACTCATTCATCATCATCATCAGCTCATCACAAAAATCTCGTTGGTACACTTCACATGAGAACTGTATGGAGAACTCTCAGACATGCCATTGTTTCTCATGTATTTACAAGTATTATTACTAAAGTCTGTACATAAAGGATATAGGAAAATTTCCCATGCAATTTTTTCAGTTACTTTGCCATTCAGTTGCAATGAGTCTCATTTGGTATCGGAGAGATTGGATGAATTTTTACCACTTTATTTTATAACTTTCAGTTTCAGTGACGCACATTTTAAGTGTAAGTAGTAGTGCCGTTAAGTAAGTTTTAACCGTCATCGTTATTGGATTTATAATTGTCTTCCTTCTTTAACAGAACCGTTGAAACAGGAATGACTGTCAAAATGCGTGTGGCTAAGATGAATTAGTCAGTCTTTTTATCGTTGACACGGCTTATCAGTCCTGCGGTTGGTCTGATGTCTTAATTTCCCTTTTTATTGAGGCTTTAGACGCTGTTAACGTTTCTAATGGACGTGGTTAAATTGGGATGCGATCTGGGAGAGTGTGGTTTATAGATAGTCGTACTAATTTGTCTGGAACTAATGGTTGACTAAAATAATGGACAATTTGTTTTCACTTCGCATACCTCTTGCTAAAGAAGATTTGTATTGTTCTTCTCACAGATTTTATTCTTCTTATTTTGCCTCTTCTGTTACTTTCAATCAGTCTTCTACTTTTCTGTTTCCTTTAACTAAAATTAGTACCTACGCGACGCTACCAGTTCAGCTCATTTTCTGACATCTTGTTTCAGTGGTTTACCTATCATTATTCTATATTTCTCATTGTTTGTTTATTGTTTTATATATTTTTGTTTAATAATTTTCTAATTTTATATTGTTAACCATCTTTAAAAGACATAAGTATTATATTGTGTACCTTCATTTTTTTAATGATTTTCTTTATTTCCATTTTTCTTATTCTCTTAGTCTATTTATTTTCAAACTATTCATCACTTCACATATTTGAAGCAACGTTAAATATGTGTAATGTACCTGCCATGGTCCAACGTCCAATTATATTTAATATTAAATTAAATTACAAAAGTCCGAAAATTAATTTTAAAACGAAATACTTTGTGTAAAATTAATTTATATTCACTTTATGAGTGAAAACCACAATATTAGGCGAACAATTAGCTGTTTGCAAAAGTTTTAATGTTTTCATGAAACCGTACGTCGCTCGTGCAAGTTAATTGTTGGAAATATTTTCAATTAGACCCAATTAATGTTGGGGACACACAATATTACTTTTTGAATGAAAAGGTCAATTCAAAAACCGTAAATCGCTTTGAAGTATGGTTTTAAAGTGAAATAGGTTGAGTAACTTTTAATATGGAAGTAATGCCAATGATAAAATATTAATTAAAATTTAGAAAATATTTCATTTTAACTGGAATCAAAACAAACCCACAAAACAGGAAGAAATATTATGATTTAAACGAATTTCATTACTTATTTTATTTGTATATGTCTACGAATGAATTACCATTCAGTAAATGAATTACAAATAATTGAATTTAGCTTAAACATAAGAAATTGAATTTAAAAATTGTATTGTAAAAATTAATTATAAACAAAATATTGGATTAAAAAAATAAATAATATCCCTTTTTGATTTTGTTTAAACATTATTAATTCATCGACTAATTTAATCTAAACCAATCAACAGCAATGCCGGAAAGTTTCATCCTGATTAAATTTGCAGTTCGACCATTTGCTAACGAAACTGTCTGAATGGCGCTCGATATCGCAACGAACGAGTCCGGGATAGTTACCCGAACTTCGCCAATTCTGTTCAAGCAATTAGTGGATATTGCACTTGTGTGATGGTAATTGAACCCGGACCACTCCGGATATAAGATTTGGATGCATTTAACTAAGTCTCTGTACCTGATACCACTGGAGATTCCAGCTGGAGATAATGTAGGATTGTAGTTTAGTTATCTTAGTATCTACAAGGAATTACTATTTATCAAATTTCTTTAAAAATGTCTCCTATTATCACAATGAATGAGATTGTCATCAAAACCAAAGTGATTGTAACATAATAATTATAACTCGCGCTTAATTCAAATTTCCAAATTTAGGACTTAGATAGTTTTCCAATAGATGCAATTGTCCGAACTAGACCGAATTCAAATCAAATAGCACACGGGAAGCACCAGCTTTCAAATAATAAAAGAATTATCAAAATCCGTTCACCCAGTAGAAATTTATGAGGTAACAAACATAAACAAAAATACAGTCGAATTGCGAAACTCATCTTTTTTTTAAGTTGTTTGAAACTATAATTTAGTTATTTTATTTACACAAGGAGTAATTAGTTCTACGCTTTTACCTCACATCTGTTGCTCCCATTTGTTCAAATAAAGGGAAAACTTTCTATACAAACAACAGTCGCTTTAGTGACCGTTGATATGCTTGTCATACAAACAAGTTAAAAAGGTCTCTAATGTTATTGACAAAATAAAATTGTCCCGTTTTTACAGATTATAGAATAATACCAAACCAAACTGGAAGCAGCAGCTTTCAAATAAAAAAATAATCAACCAAATCGGTTTAGCTTGCCAGAAGTTATGAGGTAGCAAACATAAAAAAAAATACAGTTGAATCAAAAAACATTTATAGAAAATAACTGTGACCCGCGGTTTCACCCGCGTTAAGAATTGTAACGTAACGCTTAGCCTATCGCCTTCCTCGATAAATGGCATCCCACAGGAACATTTTTTCGTGATAAAAACTATCCTATGTGTTAATCCAAGTTACCCTCTATGTGTGTGCCAAATTTCGTGGAAATCGGTTCAGCAGTTTTTGCGTGAAAGAGTAACAAACAAACAAACATACAAACTTTCGCATATATAATATTATAGTAGGATTAAAAGTAATGTTACTTAATGAATAGGTATTCCTTCTGATGCGTTAATAAAGACAATAGCATCAATTCATTGCTCTTTTTAAACATTTTCCACAGAAATGTTTTCCGTAGCGTAATTAGTGCAAAGAGCTGAAGTAAAAGTGCGTGATTTTGCAATTATCACGTCGGATACTTCGAAAATAATAATACATCGTGAATAACTAAAGTACTTGGGACGGATTTCGTTTTGGCACGAAACTCTCATTTTATTCATGCGAGCACGTAATAAACATTTTTCATCCATAACATGATGTTGCGACAATAAATGAGACACAGTGCTAAAGTTCCTATTTTTGGAATAATATCGTGTCTACTGACTATTGTACAGTCTATTGATTTTTGTGATGAAAAAGTAACTCACTTTAGTGGTCCCTTCACTTTAGATGATGGTTGGCGTTACTTAGTTGTAACGAAGGAAGTAATGGAAGTAATATAAAGATAAGAATTCACTTTTACTTTACCTTATATTTTATTATGGTCATATCAAAGGCACTTTTGATTCAGGCCCAGTAATCGAGGATACGTCACATTAGACACTCAAACATAGGATAGTGAAAGTTCAAAGCAAGTTATTACGTAAATTGAGAACACGCAAAGAGTAATTCAATCCGACTAGCAAAGAAATTTACTAAATCTTACCCATCAAGTTTAGTGTCAATATTGTTCATACCAGGGGTCTAGTTTAGAAAAACATGATCGAGTTAACTATAACGCTTTACATTGCCAACCTCGTACCGACCGAATTCGACCGATCGAAGAAAACGACCAATGAACACAGTCCACTTATAGTTCTCAATATTTTCGCTAGGGGCGCTGCTAGCAGATGTATGGGCCAAACTAAAACGAAATCTAGTTCACAGTAAACTGTTAAAACGTACTAGGCCTACAGTATGTATATTTAAAACTTTTTTAGAAAATTTGGAAGCAAAGTTTTAAAGCTACAGAAATAGATTTCTTGAAGCGTACCGGTCAAAGGCCCCGTTAATGAAGTTATTGTAATATTTATAAGAAACGTACCAAGACAATGTATGCAATATCGCGTGTTGTAGCTAGAAATGAATTATTTAAAAAAGATGAAAGTAAAATAACCGTAACAATCGCTTTTACCACGAACCGTTTATTGTTTGTTTACATTGTTTCGAATAAGATTAGCTCTTTTATTGTGCATTGTTAGTTTCAAATAAGGTTATAGACAACATATGTGGCGCGGAAGAGATTCTTTGTTACTTCAAAAAGTGTATGAAAACATACAACTTGCCATTTTAAATCTAAATAGACTTCCCTGCCTTCATTTCGTCATGTTCGTATGTTTTAATATTGTTATTTTTTTGTATGTTAACAAGGAAAAATATATGCGATAAAATTGTAGGTATGGTTGATAAGAAATTTGGTTTAATACTACATTGTTAAAAACTAAATTAAAATCTATTTACGTTCGTAAACACTTACCAGCTAAAGAAATATCAAGAAAATTTATAATAAATCCTTTTGCTAAACGCTATTGCGTATTGTGAACTGATGCAATGACTTCAGAATCGATTCACTTCCAAAAATATTAGCTTTGCTCACTAGATAAAGTGATGTAATAAGTTTATAAACAGAATTACGTGCTATTTGCTGCAACCGAAAATCTGGCAAACATATTGCAAATGTGGTATCAAGTGCTTTATGTAGACATTTTTCGTAACCACGTGCATACTTAAAACAAGAATCTTAATCGCTCCTGAAATAATATTGCATTTAAACGTGATAGAACGAATATATAAGTTGTATAGGGGTACCGAGTACCTGCGAAATATTTGCATTAATCAAAAGTATAATGCACTGGTGCGTACTTATAAATATTAACTTAAATCAGAATATTAAATAGGTATAACTGAAACACGAAAACGATAGATGCGGATGACAAAAAACGTCATAAATGGCGCTGAAACTTCCATTATCCTTAGACAAAACGCACCCCGTTAAATTTCTTGTAAGGACAATAGTGCACTTGAAAATGTACCCGATTCTATGTAAAAGGACACAACACGTTATATCAGAGTGTGAACAGGAACAATAACAAAACTTTCTTCCTTTGGCTGATTATGATAAGAATGAAATGGGATTTTATATATTGCATTGTTCTGGAAAACTAAGCCATATCTCTTAATGGCGTGTGAGTTAAAATTGATAGGATCAACTTCCACAATTATATCAGCCGTGTGAGTTTGATTTCATAGGATAAGTGCTTTCATGGAAAGCGGAGTGTGTGAAAGCCCAGACTCTTGACTGTAAGGAGTAAATCTACGTACTTGATGATACCATCTTCGATGTAAACATCAGCGTCCTCCATGCCATCGTCGTTGATGACCTTGCCATTCTTGATGAGGAGACGGTTTTGGGAGCTCTGAAACAAAGAAACATGAACTTGAAAATTTTGTGGCAAAAATGGCTGGTCATGTGATACTTACATTTTTCAATGCCCTCAAATTTAAAGGAATTGCAAAAGGGAAATGTAAGAAACAAAATCAATAAATTTGAAGAATAAATTTACAAAGGCTAAGCACATTATTTTTTAAGAGATGCACTGATAGTGCCACTCTCGCGTACAAAATTGTATAATTTATTGTACATTGATTCCAAAAAGTCCATAGAATATTTAAAATTCCTTTCCATCATGAATAAAGAAAACAAAAGAAAATTAAGCATTCTATGATAAGTTTGGAAGCATCTAATTTTTACTCCTCACATAAGAGCATAACGTCATAAAACAAAGGATACACAGGAACAAATCCTAAAGAAAATATAAAGAGACATAAGAAGGTAGAACAGGATAAACTGGATATTGGATGCAAGGACAAACAATCCTTGACCTTAAGAACCTGCTCTGAAGAAATTACTCGCGAACTATTGGCGTAATTGCAAGTGTATTTGTCGAAGGTCGATCGTAGAACTGGGTCGCT
>DWQK01003023.1:0-12142 GCA_018231225.1 Noctuana stator | reverse complement strand
CGCGCTAATCTCTGGAACTACAAGTCGGATTTGAAAAATTCTTTTTGTGTCTGATAGCTACATTAATGAGGAAGGTTCTATCAAGCGTTACGTCACAATTCTTAACGCGGGTGAAACCGCGTGACACAGCTGGTTAATAGATAAAATTAATAATTTCTTTTTATGAATCTTATAAATATAAATGATATAAGATATTATCTGTCCTATGAAATAAATTTTAAATTACCATTTGAAAAATTCTTGATCGAAATAACTAGTCAGTTTTAAAATCTTAAGGAATATTTGAACAAATCCAATGTAAATGTAAGCTTTATTTTATTTTAGCCGATTCCAATGCATGGAACCAATTAACATTTTTTTAAGTACAGTTAGGGTATTTCGTGAGGAATTTATGTGAGCTGGCCACCCCAAATCAATGGTTATGGCATGGCAATATCTTTTTAACAAAATATGGCACTTGTTTCCGACAACTTGTCGCTGGGTGATCCAAGACTGAGGAAAAATCATGTACTCATAAATATTTGGTATTCTGGACTTTAACTGGCGGAGATTTAAATAATAATGGTGTTGTAGTATTGATAGTAATTTATTTTATAGGTACCATATTTTATTTTCCTCTTAACTTATCTTTATCTCTCAACTTTCAACTTTCTTTCATCTTTCTCGTCATTAACAATCTCTTACTGTCCAACTGCCAGGTTCGAGTCTTCTTCATTTTATTTAAGGCGACCATCTCAATCGTCGTAAGCACAAACAATCATTTACGAAGTTGCAGTCTTAAAAAACCCTTATAATACTACGGAACCCTAAAACTGCAACGGGACTTGCATTCTTTTTGTGGTTAAAATTCCATTTAGAAATCAGTTTATTAAAAGCTGACTTGCTCCGGGCCTCGCCTTCGTGGAAATTATTTTTTGTTTAGTACTTTTAATCAAATGTAGGCATCCAGTGCAGGTGTTGCCAGAAGTTTAATTAAAATTTCCCCAGAGATGCTGTTGGTTCACAAAAGGCAGTTTTTTTTAATGTTTATCTTTGTTATGCAATGCGAATTTTATTACCTTTAGGCAAGTATGCACACGGCATTTCTTAAACGGACTGGCTACTCATGTTGAATGATTTTAAGACGCTCAGAAAACGCAATTCAGTCGTATATAAGCCTAACTTTGACATAGAACCTCGTAAATTATTTTTTATCCCACAATAAATTTACTTATTCGATTCCCGTTCACAAAACAGTTCGAAACAGTTCGTCCAGGGTTCGTCCAGGGAGGTACCATGTGTCTATATCACTACATAGTATAAAACAAAGGCGCTATCTCTGTCCCTAAATCCCTATGTACTCGTATGCTTAAATCATTAAAACTACGCAACGGATTTTGATGCGGTTTTTTTAATAGATAGAGTGATTGAAGAGGAAGATTTATATGTAACGTTCACAGCTTTTCTGTAGTGTATTTAGTATCAGCATTGCACCCGTGCGAAGCAAGGGTGGGATGCTAGTAAGATGTATAATAATATCCAACCCATCCATCAGCCTTTGGAGGTCCACTGGAGATGGCGCCACTCCGTCTGATCCTGTGCCCTGTGAATCTAACGGTTTTACGCTATCTTCCTCAGCTCATGAGCCCACCGGCCCGGATGGCGACCAGTGCTTCCTTTGCCGGTTTTAAATATAGATATCACAAAATATTGTATCAAAAAAAATTTCTCGTCCACATTTTATCGGAACGATATTAAGATATGCTTAATACAAATTTGGCAATAAGCATAATGTTTCAGCGCAAACTACATTTTGATGAATAATAAGAACTTATCGCGACTTTTATAAAGATAATACGAATGAGTTATTTTATTTCCTACATAAAAGCGGCATAATTTCCTTTGATTCTGTTATTTTCCGTCGCGTTTTTGGTTAAGCGTGATTATTAATAAGCGTGTTATTTCTCTCGTTGTGAACGATTTTTATCTCGGTGTATCTTCCAAGGCTCTGTTATCGTAAATTAATATTATCTTTCCTTTTCACATTCCATTCTTAATTTATTGAGGACATTATTTTGTTATTATCCGGTTAATTGACGAAGTAACTTAATTTAGCTTGCCGAATTTTTCTCTATTTCTTTTTTCTTATTGTTTTTTGTAGGTGGTACAGCTTACAGAGTTTGTAGGCTAGCTTACGGAGATCCGAGGAGGTACCACCGCTGCCCTCATAACCCTCCGTGAAGCAAGTCTTGTAGCTAGTACTTGTGTTTCGGTTGGGGAGGGTTGCTGCCGGACATACTATATTTGTGGCGACCATCTCGTGAGTAGCAACGCCAACGTATGATCTCAGATATATTTGAGGTTGGTTGGATGTCCATGGGCTACAGTGACTACTTAACATGTGGCCGACATGCTCGTTTGCTACTCATTAACGAAAAAATAATGTCGTTACACAATATGATTAATAGAGCCCACATCCTCTTTCTAACGAGTACTGATAAACATATACTATGTACCCATGAACCTACATGGTACAAATGCCTCTATGATTAGACGCGACATTATTTAACAGTTGTAAAGATAAAATATATCTAGTTAATCGGTCCGGTGGAAACTTTATGCGGGTATTAACGTTAAAAATCTGGAACGCGGTTGACCTGTAGGCTAACTAACCGTTGTATTTCTATTTAAAAGAAGAAATGCGGGCAGTTCTATAAAGTTGAGAGTCTTATTTACGTGCTCAAAAGCACAAATTAAGTCGCGTTTGCAAAATGGTTTTCTGATGTATATTTTCATATATGCATATATATCCATTGCCAGAACTGGACCAAAGTGGGACGACACGGGAAGAACCTGCTTTCAAATAAAAAATGAATCACAAATATCCGTTCACTCAGTCGAAAGTTATGACGTAACAAACATAAAAAAAATACAATCGAATTGAGAACCTCAATCCTTTTTTTAGGTCGGTTGAAAATAATAACTAATCGGGACACAAACGACGGAAATATCGGTAAACATATATTTAAAACTATAATTTTATTTAAAAGGAAAGAAATACATAAATAAATAAATAAATAACGCTTCACAGTCACAGCTCCACACTAGGATTCCCTGGGTCGTGGGTGCCATGAATACACACGAAGACAATTACGCAAACGCCCAGACCGAGAACAGAAATCTAAATTTATCATATGAATTTTTGCCCCGCCAGGGATCGAAACCGGAACCCTTCAAATGGTGGACTGGCATGTAATCACTACACCATCATCGTCATATACAGCCGAACATAGAACCTCCTCATTTTTGTAGTTGGTTTTTGCGGTTGACAATAAGCTGGTCGCATCGTTTATCGGAATTTAAATCATTTCTAAACGGGATGTAGCGTAATGCAAAATATTTGGTTATCACTAAATTAAAATCTTCTTCGGGTTCAAGAGTAATAATCGAAACGTTCAAGTAGATTTTTTCTGGTGAACGCCGGCCTAAGTCCTTTTCATTAATATCTCTGGAATGGATCTAAAAAATATAGCATCGCTATAACGGAAAACTCCATAATTCCCGTTATTAGGATGTCACAGCGCACACTTGTGTGTTGTTCGCGGGGAAATTTACTTTTATGCCAATAACTATGATCGATCGCTGCTCACACTGGGTTATGGGTTGGGGCTTGGCCTACGTAGAAGCGGGCAAAAAATCAAAAATTAACGTGTTTTAAACGTAAAAAAGTCGTTTTTTACAGAGACAATAAAATAACTTTCAATTGTGCAATGAAATTTTATATAATTTGGTAAAAATGTAATTTTTTATACAATTAGGTACAAATTGCTCGGGAAAATATATTTTTCTAATAAAGTTTAGTTTCATACTCTTTGGAGCGGTCGAATTAAGAAACGTGCTTCTTCTTTGATATTAACAGTACTCAAAGTATTGAAAAATAATTTTAACGCTTAATTTGCTATTAAGTATTTGTGACATTTGATAGTAAGTATTTGTGAGAGATGAAATGTTTATTTGAAAGGTATTTTGTCAAGTTTCTAAAGTCTAACAAGTCAGGCTAGGAAATATAGCTCTATAGCTCAAACTCTTCTCATTTAAAAAAAAATCAGTGTTTGGCTAAGTAAGTTTAGAAACCATAAAATTGTATGAAAACTACAAAACTGTCCAAGCTAACTGTTATCGCTATTTCTTCATAGCCCGCTATAACTGAGACCATACGTTTCAATTCATTCTGAGCACATGCTGTACACAACATTCTAATAAACGACAAACGCCAACGCACACGCACTTCTAATAGATTTTATTACTGTACAATAGAGTTTATTTTCCATTGTAGGAACAGCAGCTACAAACATGTTAGAAGCCACAGAGTGTCCCAATTAACTGCAATAAAGTGTTCGTGAACTTTTTCCCGAGAATTAAAACACAATTCGAGGAAGACAATATCCTTCCGTTTTATAGTTTTTTTATTGACCACTCGCGATTTTATTCTTGGGATTTGTGACGTCAGCACTTAAATTTATCTCGTGGAAGTAAGAGTTATGGTGTAGGTACACTTGTGGAGTAATACATTGCAGTAAAAGTGAATAGTTTCTTCACAAAATGTTTTTAATAAAAATTATTGTACTGTAAAGTGTAGTTATTTTCACGGTTTTGCTTTTAGAATAAGATACAGTGAGATGAGAGGGATGAATTATCAATCTTCTAAATAGTAAAAGTCCACCTCATCCTCAACCTCTCAACCTAGTATATGTTACATATTCCAATATGTGTGCAACGCGGTTTCACCCGCGTTACGTAATGCTTGAATGCCCATAACCTTCCCCATCAATGTAACTATCATATACAAAAAGAATTTTTCAAATCGGTCCAGTAGTTCCTGAGATTAGCACGTTAAAACAAACAAACAAACTCTTTATATTTATATTATTAGTATAAGATGTTGTCTAGACTCATACTCTTTGTAATAACAATATTAATATTATTAACAAGATGTACCTATTATGTCTTCAGTTCAGTAAATCGTCATGTCGTGCACTGGATTTTAGCTTTCAGTTTAATAAATAACGTGGTTTAAATTATATACTACTGTAACACCTTTTTATTTTATACAAATCTTTATTTATATAAATTAGTTCGCTGTTGTAAATGTATAATGAAGATACCTATATCCTACTAATATTATAAACGCGAAAGTTTGTAAGTATGGATGACTGAATGTTTGTTGCTCTTTAACGTAAAAACTACTGAACGGATTTTAATGAAACTTTACAATAATATAGCTTATACATCAGAATAACACATAGGCCACAATTTAATAAGATATTGAGTGAATTGCCCGAAATACTAATCCTGCGCAGACGAAGGCGCGGGTACCATGTTACGAGTAGATGCGTAACTTTCAAACTATTTCATTAATAAACCCAACTTTGAAAGTATTCGCAGAGCGCGCTCTTGTCAAGTTTAGTACCGGCTTCGATATTAAATTTCATAAATGTCGCTCAGATTGGACTTTTCCAGCGCTTTAGAAGTGGAGTCTTCTGGAGATGTGTAATAAGAATTATATAGCAACGTCCCTTTATGTTGTTTTGTACAAATTTGAAGGTAGAATATAAAGAGACTAAAACTATAGATATTACCGTGAAAAACTCCATTTTATTTGTGAATCAATGAATTAATAAATTAATGAATTAAAAATTTTTTTTAACGATTTACACTCACAGCCCTACACTAGAATTCCCCGTATCGTGGGTGCCATGGACACATACAAAGACAAATACAAAAACACCCAGACCGGTAACAGAAATCTAAATTCATCATTTAAATTTCTGCCCCACCGGGATCGAACCCGGTACCCTTCGAATGGTGGACTGGCGTGGTAACCACTACACCAAACGGATCGTCCTATATTCGTGCAAAGACAATGATTGCTTATTAAGAAGTGCGGTGTTGTAGAAATTTTGTCTCTCTCATTACGTACCACTGGGCATAAGTCTTAGCCAGAAACTGTGGATCGGACAACTGTATCAAATCCGCTATGAATCCGCTCCTGATTATGTACACAATATCATGTAATAAACTTCTAAATTAAGTTAAAACTATGATTTGTACCAATCTGAGCTGTATATTATGTAATGTCTTAAATAAATAAATTATAAGGACTGAAATGGTGCCTTATGTAAGTCTTCCGGCAGTAATGCAGCCTTTAAGTGTCAGTTTGGGCGATCTCATTGTCATTTCGAAAATTTAATATCGCTAGGAGTCGCTTGCTATTCGGGGCGTACGTTAGAAGCAATAACATTTTTAGTTTTACTTAGTTTAGATTCTGGATTTATTGCAACTTGGCGGGTGTGTTCTTTATATGACGTAGGCATCCGGTAAGAAAGGATTTTCCGACATTCTACCCCTAAGAGAGTGAAAAATGGGGGTTAAGTTTGTAAGGGATGATTCCTTGTTCCAATTAACCATACAATCTATAAGAAATAAATGAAGTCGCGGGCATAAGCTAGTTAGTCTAATGATGTTATAAAGTAGCAGACGACCATGCAGGCCACCTGGTGTTAAGTGGTCGCTGCCGCCCATGGACATCTACATCCAACCTCAAGCAGGCTTGTGTCATGCCTGAGGTCGCATGTAGTCGCGTTGCTACCTTTCCACCGAAACAAAACTGAATTGCTTCATTTGCTTCACGATAGACATGGGTGCAGCGGTAGTACTTCCCCGTCGAACCATTCAAGTTCTACCACTGTCTACAGTCTATAAATAACTTCCACCCACGCAGGTCTTAAGATTAAAGTTTGTTGACTCAACGTAGACAGACAGACAAACATAACTTGTCAAATAAGCATACTCAGCCATTCAAAGTTTACTACTTCTTTGCGACTGTTATGACAGTTGTGTCTGTGTAAAAACAGAGATATGAAAAATGATTTTAAATAACGTTTTTCTTTTCCTGTTGTATTTCGCAGAGCATGTGCTAATTTAGATTTACAAATAATCTGTAATGTTGTTACAGAAATTGTGTATAGCAATGATGTTGACTTGGTAACCAGTGTACGTTCGAACGGTCCTGGGTTTGAATCCTAGCGTGGCAGACGATTAAATGGTGAATTTAGATGCTGTTCTGTTTTCTCATGTAAGCCTTTGACAGGACTGGATCAAATTAAAATGGGTCCACACGGAAAGTACCAGCTTCCAAATAAAGATTCATCATAATCCGCTCATCCAGTCGGAAGTCAGAAAGTTAAGAATTAGGAACAAAAAAAATTTAAATGGGACCAAACGGGAAGCAGCAGCTCTCAATCAAAAAAAGATCCATAAAAATCTGTTCACCCAGTCGAAATTAATGAGGTAAATATTGTCCAATTGAGCTCGTCCTCCTTTTTTTGAAGTCGGTATAAAATTAAATTAGTTCACTGTAGAACTAAAGGGTGTGGGTGTCGCAAAGTTTCTATCGCTTTTTAAAACAGTTTCATACAATTTGCTTAAACCCATAGTTCCGTACATTGAAATATAACTTATATGGAGTGCCAAATGGGGGCATTTGGCACCTATATACTGCAACTGAACATTAGATGAAATTCTTAATATTCGCACAAAGTCCACTGGCGGTATGCCCAGGCATTGTATGAACAAAAGTTTAGTGTTTTATTTTAATGTTACGACGTGGATAATAATAAGTTGTAGGGAGACATGAAGTGACAGTTTAGAAATTTGAAGTTGGGGTGGGGTTGAGTTTAATTGAAGTAAGTGGGGTTCTCAAAAGATTGTGGCGGACTATGCTCTTTTCATATTTCAGAGTAAGCTCGTGCCTAGCTGTGGGATAGTGAAAAGTGGTAGTTATGTCTTTTGAAGCTTATACCATCATTATTATTAAATAGAAATTTAAATATTTACTCATAATATACGTGTATACACGATGTACTAAACTATTGATAGCAGAAATAGGTGTTATATCTAATTAAAACTTTTCCTACACGTTAAAACTTTTAGTAAGTAAATACACTACTGCTAAGTATTCGAGCATTTAGGCGTTAATTATGTTTTAAGGAAATTCAGTGCATATGCCTATGAATTTGAAATAGGCTTCCCTTCTATTTGAAGTCGAATTCATAAGCTGTTATGACCTCTTAATGTAATAAGGCTGGGTACAGATAAATTTTATGTATGAAAAGAATTAATTATAATGAAATTCTAAATGCTGAATTTACTTTCAGGTCTTGCAGTGCCGTTCGTAGAGCTCACCGTAGCACATGCCTCTGTGCTTACCATACTCGCGATAAGCTTCGAAAGGTACTACGCGATCTGTGAGCCGCTACGAGCCGGCTACGTGTGCACGAAAACGCGTGCTACGCTCATCTGTGCTTTGGCGTGGTTCTTCGCGGCGCTGTTCACAAGGTAAATTTAGAGGTAGACTTTACTTTTACCTTACCGTGTTACTTTTTACACGAGCTTTGTAACAGTGTTTTCTTACTTCAAGACACTGTTGTGTGTTGAAACTAAAATATGAGCGAAAATTGGATTTAAAACAAAATGGATTTTTTGCGATAACAATAATAATAATTTACTCGCTCTATCTCGTTTCTCTATTATAGAGTTTACCATATGCATTAAAAATTTAAGCAAGGCTTTAAATAATACATATTTTTGGAACGTGTACATTAATAAATTTAGAATTCCTTACTGAAGGAGCAGTGTGTTAAAATTTTTGATATGACAAAAGTTAATTAACTACACAAAGCGGTGAGCAGCTTTTAACCGCGAAAAGTTCTTTTACTTACTTTACTTACCTTTTCGCGGAGCTTCTAAGTTAAATTAACGCAAGCTAATTTTAAAATTGATTTCCATATCTAATTGACGACGAAATGTGGAAATCTTTATCTTGCAGATTTATATAATTAAGGAAGATTTAAAGGTACTACATATATTATATTACCAAACCATGGTCAGATCAATATTTTCTTATGGGACCATCTCGATATTCATAAATGTTGGGTTTTACCTTTTCATTTAAAAAATATACATCGAAAGTGGTCAACAAATGACGCCGACCAGTGTCTGCGTTATTTATAAATTACCAATTATTAATTACCTGACCAATGTTTGCGTCATTTATCATTGATTAATTACCAATGTAAACATAAATGAAAATAAGAAAAAATACGTGCATACGAACATTTGATTGCCTGTTTTGAAGATGTTAGAAAGAGTCACAATATATATTGTACTGGTAAACGGTGTCTTCATCAAAAAAATTTCTTTTTTAGAACTACAAAGCGGTAATTATTCTACTTTACGTATTACCACAGCCGCTTCATCTCCATAGCACTCTAGTAAAAATAATAATATAACATTTTCTAAACACAATTATTCCCACTCAAACATCAACTTTAACTTAAAGATATTAAAGTAGCAGTTTGTTTGGCAAAGTCAAGGCCCTGTTGTTGTAAATAAATGACTATTAAAGTAGGCGAAAACGATTTTATGGCCGTTCAATTTCATTAAATAACCTTATTTTGACATTAGTTACTGCTATAATCTGCTTGTATAAAAGTGGCACTAAAAGTTTATTGCAAAAGTTTCTTGTAAATACCCACGCTTTATTAACTTTTTACTATAGTGCTATGATGTTTTTTGACTTGCGTAAAGTAAGTGAATTTAATAGAAATAGATAAAAACAAAGTGATAAACTTTACTTTAAAGTTATACCTAAAATGGGAAAACCCCTTTATAGAATTACTAGCATGACATGTCTGGCTGTCTATCCGTACCTCTGCTCCGAAAATACAGTAATTATTTATAATTACCATGAACCGTGTGGTGTTGTGGTTAACCATGTCGGCCCGCCATTCGAAGGGTTCGATTCCCTGTAGGGCAGAAATTCAAATGATAAATTTACATTTATGTTATCGGTCTGGGTGTTTCTTTAATTGTTTTTGTATATGTCCATGGCACCCATGAAACAGGAAATCCTAATGTGGGGCTGTGAGTGTGAAAAGTTATTTATTGTATTGTATTGCCTTATTAATTATATTCAATTTTTAGATATTATATAAAAAATATTGATTTTTCTACTGTTTTCAAGAGGCTAGGTCGAGTCTGGGTCTCTGAGATCGTAATACCCGTTTCCCAGAACGACACAGACAGAAAAACTCAGTTTTATGTCTACAAACATTACTTGCAGTGACTGTGCACTTTATGGACTGTTCTCTTGATAGCACCCTTTAGAACCGCTAGAAAGCCCTTATCATTGAAAAGCAAATACATATGCCTCGCCACATCTTAGCGCTAAAATGATGAATCTTTTCGTTGCATCAGTTTTGTTGAGTGTAAGGTAAATTTTATGATGCAAAAACATTGACAACTTAAAATTCAAATATCTGAAACTCAAAATATTTATTCATTATAAGGTACTTTTATACACTGGATGAACGTTAAATAATACGGTACATCGGCTTTAGGCGCATTTTTGGCTGAGGTAGGCCGGGAGAAAAAAGGCCGGCATAAAAAAATTCTCTCTAGTTCTTAAAAAATCAAATGTATAAAATGCAAACTCAAGTTATTAATTATGCAGTACATCTTAAGCCTGATCTTGAGTGAGTGCATATGACAATGTGCGTTTCTATCACCAAAACTGTCAATATTAAACATTAAGATGCCAGTGATTAACGATTACGAATGAATTTCCAGACAATTCTATCGTAATAGCAGACTCAGGCCATTGAATCTCCTCAAATAAAGCGATAACGTAAACATAACGTAAACGGTAACTTACAAACCCTAAAACCAATTCTACTCACTGACTCATTTATTTGCGCTAAGAAAATAAATGTAGTTTTATTTTCAGCCCAAAATTAATAAAGTATTACGCTTGTCGTCGACAACCGTAATTTGGGGAAGATTTGGTTCACTAATTACGCAATTAGAGGATTTATGACCTATTTGTAGGATTTTGAAACATTTTATAGTGACAGTAGACAAATGTTTCTTCATTAAAAACTTAATGGACGGCGGAGATAAACAATAATAAATTGGGACAATGTTATCAAAGAATAGTTTGTCGACTTCATAAAACTGTTTCCGGTTTTAATAATTGGGAAATTTTGTAGAAATTTAGCTATTAAAAGAAACTTATTATTTCTAGTCTACCACTAGTCCCGCATCGGTCTAAAACAAATTAAATTATATGCTGACTTAAGTAAAATCCTAGTTTGGTTTACTTGGTTCTATACTGTTTGGTTTACTTTTGTAGTGTAGTGGTTAACTTGCCGGTCACTTATTGAAAAGACCCTAACGGAGCCGAGCCCAGGTTAAATGATGAATGTGGGTTTCTGTTCCCGGTCAGACATTTGCCTTGTTATATCTGTGCCCATGATACAGATATTCCTAGTGTAATGAATATGAAGTGAAGCGATATTATCGTTTTATCAAAAAAACACTCTAAAAAGACATAAAAATATCTCTCATGGCTCATCACAGAACTCAACCTTAAACATTCTAACACATTTCTACAAGTTCTACGTCCATGTCCATTCGAGAGATTCACTTGAAGTTGGAACTTGCGAGTGAATTCTGAAGCTCACTTTATTGTGAATGTAGAGTATTTACATTTAAAGCGGTTGTAACTCGAACGCCGGCAATATTGCGGTTCCAGGTCTGTTCCACTTATCTTAGGCCAGCGTCACATTATGCGGCAATACCATCGCGGCAGAATCGCGACAGAACGGTGACACATATACAAAACCTACATCACTAGAAGTATTGGATCGGTTGTTAGCGAATATCTCGTCTTCGGTATCTGGAGGTCCATTAATTAACTTCTTAAAGTAATTTTCGAATTCATCCAAATATTCTTTAGAAAGGGGAAATATGAGGTAGGCATATGCTCACTCCAAAGATTTTATCCATCCATTCACTTAACAGGAGTAGAGCTTTGAATTAAAACGACTTAATCTTTCAGTCTTTGTACTGTTACAGGTATAACCTGTAAAGACAGAAAGGCGTTCGAACACAGTTTTAAATGTATAGACTATGTTTCGCGGCAGACTCTTGCGAATAAGCGGCGTCGCGGACACAATTGGTGTTTTCAAATATATAAGACTGTTTCGCCCGCGTCAAGAATTGTGACGTAACGCTTGATAGCCTATAACCTTCCTCATTAATA
>DWQK01003022.1:0-12145 GCA_018231225.1 Noctuana stator | reverse complement strand
AAATAAAATCGATTAAGCGTATATACGCGTATTATTGTTACGAGTATATTCAATACTTATATCTTCACTATCACTCGACGGAAAACTCTTTCGTCATTACCAACCACTCAACACCTCGGCTTTTAGACGATAGTTGAATTGGAACAGCCTTGAATCAGTGTCGCCAATACGTATTTACGCAAACATTGCTTCTTCACCACATATGTATAAAAGGCAGCGCATTTTTAATATGAGCTGAGGTAACCACTGCATTGATAATAATACTAATAGGTTTTGAAGGTGTACTAAATAATTTCCCTTTCTTATAAGTACGTAGGTACTTCAGAATTGATAATTATAAAGCGAAAAAAAACGACTTCAAATTCGCGCTTATACTGAGATTTGAAACATATTTTCTCATGCATGCTGTTGTCAGAACTGGACCGAATTAAAATGGGACCGAACTGGAAATAAAAAAATAATCATCCATAATAAAATACAGCAGAATTGAGAATCTGCTCCTTTTTTTGAAGTTGGTTAAAAAATAGCAAACACAAAACATAAACAAATTTGATTAAAGAATAGAAAGTCCTTGAAAGGTTTGTTTGTATTTTTAACAAGAGCGCTCACAGCCTAGTGGTTGAATGTTAGCCTACCATTCTGATGGGTCCAGGTCTGATCTCCAAACGCACTTTCATTTTTTAAATGATGTGCGTATTACAAATTATCACTTGGTCTTCGGAAAAGGAAAACATTTTAACAAAACACGCATGCCTATGAAGTCCACCAACCCGCATTTGACCAGCCTGGTGGTATGGTCTGAACTCTTCTTATGTTTGATAAAGACCCGAGCCCAGCTGTGAGACAGTGATGGCTTGATGATATTTTTCGATCTTTTCTAACAATGTTTTTGACTAAAGTCGAAACTAATGTGATAACTATCAACCAAATTTATGTTATCATCTCACGTTTATTACTTTAGCTACAAATTGATTGGCTTTTAAATATATTTGAAACATAATTGAAAAGAGATTTGTTTTATGCAGAAACCATGTGAATCATTAAGCAATTGTACGTTCTCATCAAATAAATAAATATAAAACTTAAACAATTTTTTCGATAATTTTTCTATATCAACAAAATATGAATCCATACTAAACTTTACCTTTATTGTCCTCGATAACGCCTTCACGCAATCGTGAAAACTGATTGGAATGTTTATTTTTCTTGACAAACCACGTACAATGTCCACAGATTATACAAACATCTATCGAAACTGTCGTTCAAGTTGCATTATTTTTTATAAACCACCGCGACTTCGTTTGTAATTGGCGGGCTTTAACATCGAATTTCAAATTTAGAAGAACGCGTGTTCGCTCACTGCCAGTTGCGCGGACACTGAGTAGCAAATATTACTATATTAAACAGACTAGTGACGCGTTCCTTTTACTCTACTGATAGCCTGAATAGCCTCAGTGCCACTTGTCCTGGTCAGAATTGACCACGACAAACTTCCGACGATATATGTTCCGGTTAGGACTTTATGATTTGTTTCACTGTATCGGTACGCGGAAACAGTAGCAGATCGAATTTCATGTAGCACGACCTATACTAATGCTTTTTATTCTATATTGTATGTATTATGTCAAGGATATCTATGGTATGGTCAGTTTTTCCGCGCATTGATCCGTGATCTATCTCCCAATTTTATTGTCCGATACGCGTGTCAATTTTAACAATAAGTTGAGATGATTAAATTTGAGTTTCTCGGTTTCATTTAAAGCGGCATTAAAATAAAATTGTATGACAAATATTAGAAAATCTGAACATATTAAGTAAATTAATTAAATAAGTTTTAGTTTAAAAAACAGTAGAAAAACACGCTTTGATAGCAACTACAAAATAGATAGCAACTTTTATAGTAATAATTTTATAATTTATTAAAAAAAATTAAATATCGAAAAAGTAAGAACATAATGATATTTTTTTAGTTCGACTTAGTTTTTTAAACTATAATTTGTTTTCTTGTTTTATGATATTTAAATTTCGCTTTAAGATCTAAAAATTAACCTAATCAAACCATCAAATAAAATCAAACCATCTGCCGTGTGCCACTAATCCGAAACCCAAACAAATTAAAAAATTGCGTAAGTTGCAATAGGAGTTGCATGAAGCCATTCAAATTTTCGCTAAACTGGCAAGTGTTGCAAAATTAAACATACACAACGTTTTGGTCCTACAAAAGACATCAACGACTTTGCTTTACATAACTGTTATCTGTTGTGATTTTTAAAGGATAATGCTGCGTAATTTATGGAAGTATGTACCTAAAACTAAAGTTATTGTCTGCAAAGCAAACATACTTAATTTTAATTGACATATAATGTATTTCTGATATCAAAATAATTTTGTAATTTATACACCGGGTACTCAAGTTATTAACAGATGTTTGAAGTTTGGTATCGAAAATACTTTTTATTTGATATCTTATTATTTACATAATAAAAGCACCATAATACTTTATATAAATATCCCGGAGCGCTGTGAAATATTAAATAATTTTAATGCGACCGTTGTAATTTTTTTATTATATATAATTATTTACCTTCTTATGGTTGATAGATGAGTGGGTGTTTATTTATCGGTTTTAGAACATAAAATAGATCCATTTATTTATAAACATGAATATATTTAAATATAGATCACTTATGATGAGACATGTTAAATGTATAAACAGGACCAATTATGATCGAAAATCATTATGACATCTATTATACATATTTATGGCTTAAATGGTGCCAGCAATTTGAATACCTATTTTTATTTACATAGTTAAAATGGCGGTTGCAAAAAAACCGCTTTAGGCCAAACGTAATTGCTCAGTTGTCAGAAACGTTAACATATTTATCTGCATATACGGCATATTTTGTATTGTAAAATAAATGAGTATATCTATTGTTCTTCAGTTCATCTATTTTACATATTTCCGCATTGACAACTACAATAGTAAGAAACATCCGCGAACAGTCAAACGGATTACGGGAAAACCGAACTAAACCACATTTTAAGCATTGTTTGCATGACACGTACACCTATGCGGAGTTTGACGCAAAGTTTTAAAGCCAGAAAAGACATGAATGAAACTTATAATACCGTAACAACCTATTGAGACTCATTTAAAATTAATAAAGAATATTTATTTATTAACACTTTGTTATACCAAAAGAATTGGGGTAGGTACAAGAGCCCCGTCTCTTAATTAATTAATAAAATTATTAATATCATATATTAATACATTGAGACAGGTAATAATACAAAAACAACTTACATGCAATGGAAAGAATTGAGTAAATAATAATAAAAATAAATGAGAAAAGGAAAGTTTTATGATTATGTTGTTACTCCTTCATGAAGTAAGCATAAACGCCTTTCTTAAAAGAAATTTGGACTGCAGTTTCTGGATTTCCTCAGTGAGAGCATTCCAAACAATAGAAGAAATCAGAGATACCTAAACGTTGCGTTGGTATAAAATGTGTAAAAACGCTATATACGCTCACATTTGATTAATAAAATAAGTATTTATGTTTCACTGTAAGCAATTAAATTATCTTTTAGAGAAATAAATATTCTTTGACGGTAACCAATAAAAAACATGCTTTCACCTGAATTATGAAAGCTACATTTATATTTGGCAAGCCTACGTGCAACCCCTAGGCGTACTATAAATGGATTAAAATTATTATGCGGTGAATAAAGTATGTATAAGGATTAAATTAATATATAATATAAGTAATATATAATATAAGTAAGTATAATAAGTAGGTACTTGAATTATCCACGCTTCATGTTCATTTAGCCAGCCTACGTGATCAAGATCAAATTACTGTTGATCTACTCTCCCACCACATCCAACATTAAAGTCTACCTAGTTTTTTTATTATTTTGAATCCATTTGAAATTATAGTTAGTAATAACGCACTAAGAACTTATTGCATATGCATTTCGTAACGTAATAAGAGTCGATGCATTCAAAGAGTTCCAGTAGTTACCGTTTTAATCTTCTCTAATTACTTTTCAAGACGACTTGCTTGACTTACATTAACAATTACAAATAGTAACAGTTGAGTCATATACAATAATAGAAATATTCCAAACGTTTGAGTACGTAACTGCATTAGTCATGGCGCGGCGCAGCAATTTCGTAATATACTGTTTTGGACATGTCACTGGGTTGTTCTTAATTGGAAATTAATAAAAAAGCACCATTTACTAATGATTCGGTATAGGTATATTGTTATATGAAAGATTGTTCGTTCTTTAATAGCTAAATGTTGAGTAACTTAATTAATGTTAAGTATGGTTTTATATCATACTGTACTTCTCTTCTGACAATATTTTTACTAACCAGTTGATTAGGTTTTTTTTTAATTTAATTACGGATAATTGTCATTTTATTACTTAAGTGTCATAATTTTGTTAAGATTCGAACAGAATCTAATAAACCTTCCCAAAATTTTAACTGAAATTTATACTTGAGGACCCTTTTATTATGACCCGTATTTTGTCCGATAACTTCAATGATTTCTTCTATACGAGTATGTACGTACCTACTCTCTAATAAACGAATGAAAAATCGCAAAAACTGATACAAACTAATACTTATTAATGTAATCACGACATCGTACCGAGATCTCAAGTGCTTGTATCATGTCTTCACAGCCATTATCACAGTAATTTGCAATACAATAGAGCGAAACAATGAATGTGCGTTCAGTTTATACAAGCAATGTACACAGTTAGTTATAATACCAATGAAAGGAAGGACCTATTTTACAGTATGTTCAAAGAATACTAGGTAATTTACGGAGCTGTGGCATAGAGTCGTTTGTTATGTAATGACATTAACAGATGGCTACGGTTTGGATGGGATTTCCGCACTTCCGCCAATGCCATGGGGTTTTCTCTACGTCCCGTTTTTTGTTATGCGTTCCGTTCTGTTTTGAGCCGGACACGTGGTTTTTTGTACGTATTTAATTTGTCTTTGATTAAATAAGAGTGAATAGATAGGTACACTGTCATACGACATATAAAGTTATATGGTCACTTTACAAATATGATCTCATTCGCAATTACTCAAGCGGTGCCAAAATGTATCAATGCGATGACGATAATAAAAATCACTGATAAATTTAGATTACTTACATCCTTAATTACGTCATAAATGAGGTCAATAAACTACAGCTTTTAACTAACTTTAAAAAAGGAAGGTCTTTTGTGTATAATATAATTGTTTTATTTTATAAGTTATACTTAATTGTTTCATTTTATATATTAAATAGTTTTAACTAACCAACATAACAGAAGTGAGAAGGGCAAATTCTTTATATTTTTCCAACTCTACAATTTTGTCATATTTCAACAAAATATATACCTTTTTTTATTATTTTATGAATGAAAAACGTTTTTAAACCCATGTGAAGTTCACCAACTCACAATTGGCTTGTTGCATTACCCAAATAAAATTTTCTAAATTTAAGCATGATCGTTTATTTTTGTCTACTTGTATCTATCAACGGAAATAAATAACGTACAACAAATAAATTAGTCTTAATAAATCGTGGAATGTATGTTTGAACATGGTTTTGCCTTGATTAATAATAAGATACTAGATACCTACGTGACTAATAAAATAATGGAATACGAACAGTGCAAAACCTGTGCTATGCTATAATATAGACCATTATTATATCAGTAGCTACAATCAAAATCAATTCTTTCGTTCCGCCACATTCATGAATAAACTCATGCTTTACATTATGTTGGGTGTCTTTCATTTTAGGCAATGATTTAATTAGCTAATTCTTAACGCGCGGATCCCTCGCGATCTCGAAGTATAGCACCTATTAACTATTATCATATAGTACTGAATTGCTTAGGCATGTAGCTGGGTTAAAGCCTTAAAGTAGCAACTAGTAAATAGATCCATACGGACCCGTGGACACAAGAGTTCGTGTATCTAGAGTGAACAAATCATAAATAATATGCACGCGATATCATGTAGATTTTATCTCGCTGTGTGTGATTGGTGCGTTCAATTAGCAGCGACCTTATTCTGTAACACATTGCTCACTTTTATTGTGATGCTTGACGATATAACCTGCGCTACCTCTATACATATTAAGTTGTCTTCGATTTTTTGTAATTTGATAAAGATTTTTTTTATTTTTTTTATATTCTTTTGACATTTTATGTAGCTACCTATCAGACAGTTAGGTATGTTGATGTGAATAATTATAGGTATATTATTTTTTTTTACCATGAAGTTACAAATAGTTCTCGAAACTTACGTACGTACGTCCTAACATTTTCTCTATGCGAAAATTTATCGTGTAATATTTAATATTTCAATGTAAAAAATTTTAATCCGCTGATATCCGTTCGTATCCGGATAATTATAGAGTATGTAGAGATATATTTACATTGTTATATGCTTTTATAAAATTTAAAAAATGAAAGCTTTTATAAGAGTTGTCATTTTATAAACTTTCTTAATTTTAGACATCACAATGATTAATTAACTTTTGGTGTAAATGGAGGTTGTGTATAGTATGTTTAGGATTCTTAGTATAATTAATCCAATTTCATAATAACACATGGACAGACCAACATCTTTCATGTCATTGACTGATGTCAATCACATCTGCGATGGTGACTTGCATACTCGTCTGACCTTCTTATTAACAAAAACAGGTATTATCAATATTTATTACTATAAATTTTAATAAGCACACACATTAACCTCGCGTTAACAATAGCGGTAGTCAGTAGTCACTATCTCTTTACGAGTAGGGCGGGGCAGCCCGGACAGTGCGTTCACTCGTGGTAGGAATATTATGGCTTAGTAGCGCAATCTACTTGTCATAGAACAAAGAGACATATATATAAGAAAAAATGCTTCAGTTAAAACTTCAAACAAAATTAAAAACTGAAAAAAAAAAATGAAACTACTTCCAACCAAAAAAGTAAGAAGTAATTTAGTTCATTACAGATGTCACTAAGCACTAAGTACAGTTTGTCACGGGCGGTTATCGTTAAATAGTAATCAATCTTGAAGTAGTGTTTTGTCGAGATTCAAACCCAACCCGTCGAAATAAAATGAAGGTCGAGTTTTTGAACCTCTAGACTACATAATATTATTATTGCATTCATACGGCGCATACTGAATAATTAATTTTTCAAATTTATTTTATCGGAATATTTTTCATTTTCATCGAAAAATTTTGTTCGTTGAAAGACTTGAAATACTTGATCGTAGTCACGATTAAAACTTACAAATTTTATATGCTGTTTTATTTACAAGTTTTTATGTTAATCATTTTCAACATGTAGAGTATCTGGGGGTGTAACTCAGTGGTAGAGTGTCTGCTTCGCATGCTGAAAGTCCTGGGTTCAAATCCCAGCACCTCCAAAAGATGTTTTAGTTTTTATTTTACAAATTAATTTTATCACTTATTTTGAAGTTAAACATTAACATTTTTTTGCCAGCAGGACAAAACATAGAACATAACTATTACGCCATAATCATAAACAGAAAGATCATTTAGGTATGCGTAAACGATGCATTATGATCAAGAGGTATAGATAAAAACATACTTTGTTTATTTTTAAAAGTTGGTCTCAGGCCATGTCTTTTTTGACAACAATACATGCCAGTTGTAATTCCGCAGTCTTCTTGTGACATTACTAACGGAATTTAAGCGCTAAGTTCGTTTAAATTAGATTCAAAATCATTTCCGCTTGCTAAAATCTTTTGCCATGCAGTTGATTAGCGTCGGCCTCAAGCATAGTCTTGTATCTTTAGTAACCAATTCCAATCAGCTCAATGCCTGCCCTGCACAGCGCATGCGTCTCAACAGGTGTTCCTACAAAAGCTACTAGTAATAACCCTTATCTGTTATCAATTAATTTCCAGTCCCGAGAAGGATTAATTACGAAACAAGTGTAGGTACGCTCGCCACGACAGCCATTCGCGACAGATACATATCTGTGACATTTGCGGCTGAATTAGATTTAAATATTGCTTATGAACTAAGGTAAAATTAAAAGGTTATGTAAAACCTTGGTCAGTTTTATTAAAAAAATAGATATCTTCTCTCGACTTGTTAGTTTATCAAAGATCTAGTTTTACAGTCTCTTTATTTCTTGGACTATGTATTTAGTTATTGAAATCTTAGCAATAGATTACAAAACTAGTATTTATGTTACGTTAAGTAGCTTGATACTGTTTTCCGTTATTTTTTTCTCCCGGCCTACCTTAGACAAAAGGGCGCCTAATGCCGATGTACCGTATTATTTGACGTTCATCCAGTGTACTTATACCTACATACGTCTACCTTATGATGAATGAAATTTTTGAATTTGAATTTGAATTTGAACTGACAAATAAGTAGTAAATATAAAACTATTATCCGGAAGGTGTTAAAGCTAAAGAATTAAACCGTTACTTGTCCTTTAATATCCTTTAAAGTAATTTATTTAAATGATTAAGCGTTTTAATACTACTTGATAACACCTTGCAAACAGGATTTATATACATTGACATTGAGTCAATTTACAAAATACTTTCTATGAATAAATTAATTGAATTGAAAGTGATAAAAGGAAGTTTGATCTAATGGCAAATTTTAGTCAAAAGTACGTCACATTTGGTGCGCTTTATTGTATTGCAATAGGAGCTGTTTTTCCATGATTTCCCTTTCATATTGAATAAGATAAATATGTATTGGGAGTGACATAAATATGTCATAGTAATGCCGGTCATGTCAGATATATGTGACCGTGAAAAATGACATGTGTTTACAAAGGGCTTGATGATAATAAGACAATAATTAAAACAAGGCCCCATATCCGGCACGCAATATGTCGAAAATAATGATGTGTACACGAGTTCATTATAAGCTTCAACATACCTACATGCATAATACGTGGGTATCTTATAAATATACTTTATTAGCTATCAATTTTATTTGTATTTAGGTACATAATGCAGAATTAATTATCGGTACTTTCTATATAAATTAGGAACTTTAGCTGCTCTACAACATCTTTTTAATGAGTTTAGTTGATGAGTAAATGTTACGTTTTAACCTTTTAAGTAAAGCTAGTAAAATTTATCTTATATTAAAACTTTTCCCCCTATAAATTCATGCTGGTATTCCTAGCTTTACAATTTATTTAATGTTTGCGTGCATACTTTTGACGTGGTTTAAAAAGTTAACATAACATTTAAATAAACCGATGTGTATGGTACAATGACTGCTGCGCACGGGTGCATTAACCTATGTACTATGTCCTTCTGTAATTAAAACCTCACGCACTATCATAGCCTGTTACCGCCTTATGCCTTATCAGACAATGTAATTAGGCCTCCAGGCAAAACAATCAATCTGTTACCGGATCAAAATAGTTTCAATCGTGTAGATATTAATATTATATTAAATACATTTATAATTCATAAGTCGAGGCGGAACAGTCACTGGACCGCGTATGCATATTTGTCTATTGTTGGCAGAACATATTATATCTTATTATTTCAGTGTTTTCTAGAAAATATATCGCAGATTAGGTAGGTATGTATATATATTGAATACTTCCTTGTTCCTTTTTTTTTGCATATTAGGTATAGATAGGTAGGTACTTATTTCACGGTACTCTTGATATTCTAATAAAAATGTAAATTGAGTATTTAAGGGCAGACATTTTTTCTATTTTTTTTTACAAAACATAATTATATAGAACTTTTTACTTGCCGGAATATAATAATCGCCTTAAGGGATTGCATACAAAAAATCCATACCATATATGAATATAATAATCACCTTAAGGGATTGCATACCATGGGGGTAAAACGTGGAAACAAAAATTTATGATCGAACTACAGTAATGGATCGGGAATGCCCAGAATTATACATTACAGTAATTTCTTCGGAAATGCCCTTATTCTTAATCTTCTTGTTGGCCATGAGCGTTCAGCGATTGGAAAGTTTCGAGATTATAAGAAATTTTTACTCTGTGCGTTTTTACAATTTGCCGTCAATAATGTATGTACAATGTAAAATAAATTTTTTAAAGGTTTAAAATAAATTTTTACTTGTCTAAAAATCTGTCCATTACAAGATGTCATGATAAATTAGTACAACCAGCCATTATCCATTAGCCATTTAACCATTAACCATTTAACCATTAGCCTTTTAACCATTAGCCATTTAACCATTAACCATTAGCCATTTAACCATTTTTATAAGTATTACCTACCCTTAGCTAATACCAATTTAGCAAGTGTCACATTTGAAGTCTAACTTTTGGTCTATCGTTTCCTAGAAACATACGGTGTGACAATAACCTTATTCGGAAGTCTGGCAGGTAGGCATATATAATAGTAAATGTAAGTAACTACGTATCGAGTACTTCGTAACTTGAAGGATAACAACTTAATTACATTATCAACTACCAAGGACCATTGATTTGAGAAGGTTACGCACAGGTTTTACCTATGCACCTAATTACATTAGACCGGTCTGACCACTCGTTCTCAGAAACAGTTTCTGCACAATGCCCAAGAGTTCATTACAATTAATTGTCATTTAACTGTCCGGGTGATAAGTAGAACTATTAGGTTTGTTATAAAAACTTACTTTAATGAATTGCTATTGTAATTCTTTCTAGAATCGGTTAGTACTTCTGTGTGGTAGTAGTTACGTTTTAAAAAAAAAGTTAGTTCGTTTAAGTTTTTTTTTCAAGAGCTGTAACTCAATTTATTTTACCTATTTGTAACCATTAGCATATTATAGTAGCAATTATTAACTTATGTAACATTATGCAATGGAAAATGCTGAATCGATATCCGCACCCACTTCTAATTGCGACATTGACCCAACTTGTGGCGTTTAACCCAATCTGACCATTCTACTTGTAGAAATGTCACAAAGAACTAGTTGATGTCCAACGATGCCCAAATACTGATTAATGGAAAAAAATTTACCGACTCAGGTCATTGACCTATTTAAGAAAGAGTTGTGATACTTTTTACGACTTTTAGGACATACGTGTGTAATTTATAGATTCCTGATTATACACGGATTACATGGATATAGAATTTGAAATAGCGGCCATCATGCTCTGTTTAAAGTAAGGTTCGTATTTTTGATTGCCGTAAATTATTTCCACCCAAGCAATGTCAAACGGGCGGGTCAGGTCATTGCCTTTTAACTCTTGCCCTTTAAACTTTAAATAAATCTGTAATTTATTATTCTTGAACATACTTTATTGATAAATAGCTATATTATTATCGCAGTGATTGAATATAACTGCTATAAAATAAACCCTCAGCAAGTTACAAGAGTGAAGATATAAACAATAGTTCAATTATTATTGTTTCAAGGTAGAAATGGAAGTGGGGAAGTACCATCACCACGTAAGAACATAAGCAAAAGGCATTCCTACAAGACCACACATTTAAATATAGAATAACTTACTGCAGTTTCAATAAATGAAGATAATGATGATTGATAATAATAGACATCGTTACATGGGTATCATGGTATAAAGTGATTAGGGGCATCGCCTTGTAAATTGAAGGTTAGAAAAGGAAGACATCTAATAGTTAAGTACTAATGAGTTTTTTAAGTACAGTATTGTGTACATTATAAGGTAAATAGGTCAAAACCTTATACGTTAGTATAGAAGTAGTCGCGAGTATCGGCGCCAAGTGGCTTATCTCGCATACTTTAATCGGATACCTACACTTGAAGAGAGCGCGCAGATACTTCATAATTTAATTCCTTCAGCTTCACTGAACCTCTAAGTGTACCTACTGCGGGTTTTTTTTCATTCCTTGATGCAACTGCTTTGTGAACTAACTAAGCGCTTTGCTTCGCCCTTCGTAGTTCAGACATAGGCTAGTAATTGTATTCGAATACCTAAAAATAGGAAAAACTAGTGCCGCACGCACCACGATAACAAAATACCGTAATATACACAGAGATTTTAAATCATTTTTATCTATACTAATATATAAAGCTGAAGAGTTTGTTTGTTTATTTGTTTGTTTGTTTGAACGCGCTAATCTCTGGAACTACAAGTCGGATTTGAAAAATTCTTTTTGTGT